>JAFEMH010007440.1:0-89893 GCA_022495995.1 Adenophora triphylla var. japonica | reverse complement strand
GTGATTTTGGGATAAATGGTTTTGATTTAGGAATTGTTGGTGATTTGAAAAACAAAAAAAAAAAAAGTAATTTTTTAATTATTTTTTTCTTCTAATTTTGATCTTTGACTTGGGAGAAATGATTTTGATGGTGAATTTGAGAGAAATGTAAGGTGGTGGTGGCGGCTCCTTCTTCTGAGTACGCACTTACTGAAGCTGTGACGTCAACTAAGTAGGGGCGGCTTCCGGCGTAAAGCCCCTCCGGCGTGAGGATAAGTGTCTTTTTTGAGAAGGGTAATCTCAAATGGCGAAGGTGTTTGTGGGTGTGTGTGTGTGTACGTACCTTCACAAAGAAAACCATCCCTCATATTTATACCTCTTCCCTCGTGCCATGCACATGAGCCTCCTCACGTTCCATGCCTAATTTCACGTGTCATCACCCC
This sequence comes from Adenophora triphylla var. japonica, assembly GCA_022495995.1. Classification (NCBI taxonomy): domain Eukaryota; kingdom Viridiplantae; phylum Streptophyta; class Magnoliopsida; order Asterales; family Campanulaceae; genus Adenophora; species Adenophora triphylla. Next base: position 89,471 of record JAFEMH010007440.1, on the reverse strand, counting down.
ATTGGCCTATCATGAGAATAAACCCAAAATATGTGATCACTTTTCCCGATGCCCAACCCAGTCATAATGGGTCCCGAGCCGTAGATATTTATATGCCGCCTCGATGAGTTGCACCAAAATGGGATCCGTCTACTCGCTGAATATGGTTAAACGCTGGATTATGTCGCTTCACCATAATGTCTCGCCTCTCATCTCATATCAATGTTTCGCCGTCTTGTCTCATTATCTCGCCGTTCGTTAACCAATATCTTACACCATCCTCCACGTAATCTCGCTTTCACTACCTTGAGTTTCCCTTTCATTGGACTTAGCGGGATATCTTACAGATCCAATTTCCCATGACGAACCACACACAGAGCTACCTTTACTCTTATCTTCTTCTTTGGACTTATCTCACTTTGAGCCTACTTGATAATTTTTCACTTATGGACTTGGATCGGGCCCGCCCATTATTTTTGGGCAACATCGAAGCCCCTAAGTTTGAGGCGAAATTCATTCATGGGTCTTGCCAAAAACTTGTCGTTCTTGTCTCGCCATGCTTGCGACACTCACAGGTTCCTTCTCCAAGAATCACGAAAGTTTTGTAATCTCTGTTCATACACGTGTGCCTTCACAGCGAGCCCCCGAAATTTAATGTGCCGTCATTTGGGAATCGTGTCCAAATTGTCAGAGGGGAAATTTAAAATTTTCACCCCAACCGTCACATCAATCGGTTCCCAAATTCCTCTCATTATAAATACCTATTTTTCTTTCCAAATTTCTCTTTTTACTCTCCTCGTTCTTGCTCGAAACACTCTCAAATTCCGGCAACTCGAAGCTTTTGACTCAAGCCCCGAGCTTTTCTCCATTTTCCACCATTTCTTTGCGATTTGACCACAAATTCGTTTCTTAAACCCCCTTAGTTCGTGCATTTGCCATTTGAAGTTGATTTCGGAGCCTCTTCTGCTTCGTTTCTCGGGATTCCGTACTACTGCCAGGCGATTCTTCGTCTTCCTCCGGCCGTTCTTCATTTATACCGAGTAATTTTTCCAAAACCCTTCACATATTCTTTAAACCTCCATTACTTTGATCTTTCATTTTGCCCAATTGTTTGAGTCTTGAACTATTCCACTTTTGTCCGAGTCCACTTCAATTTTATTCCCAAATTACCCTTCGTGGCGAGATCTGAAAATTGTGCCAAACTAGTTAGGTATGGGAGGTACACATCGAGATTTCGGGCGAGCTTATACGGGAGCGCTGCGAACTGCACTGGGCGAGATTGCCCCGAGGGCGTATAGTTAGGTTTCTAGTTGAACATTGGGTGGATCCCTCATTGATTGACTCTCTTGAAATCCAAGGCCGCTTTTTTCTTCCCCTTTAAGCCCCTATGTCTAACATCTTTACTTCTATGCAAAGAACTAGTTCGATTATCAAAGATAAGTATAAACCCAATTTAAGTGACTCATCTGAATCCCATTGTGTCGTGCGGCCCTTTTCCAAACGTAGGATGCATTATAAATCTATCCTTTCTTCTTCTTCTTCCGAGTGATTCTGCGAGATGGCTGATCAGAGTGGCTTCTTCTCCCGCTGCGACGTCAAAGCGATCCCCGCTTCATTGGGGTTGAACTTTTAAACATAAATGAAGGTATTAACCTTTTCATCAATCCCGCCACATGCGAGGCGGGATCCTCTCTAAGCTACGATACGAGTTCCCTCATTCCTAACCCCATTGCCACTTGGCACACTCTTTACAATATTGACCATTCCATCTATCACATTTCGAGTTATCAAGGAAATACCTACTCCGAACACCTAAGAGAAATGAGAGACGGGATAGTTGTTTTCCTTCCCAATTCAAGGCCGGTCTTAGAATCCCACTTAGACCCTTTCCTTTGTGAGGTCTTATATAAAGCCCAAGCTATGATCACGAGAAATTCATCCAAATGTCCTTAGAATCCATTACCACCTTCATTGCCATCGGTCGGCTCACTTACGAAAAGAACCTGATTACATCCTTAGTCACTTTATTTAAAGGCTACATAAACAAACCAACAAACTTGCGACGGGAGAGAAAGAAACCCTCCTTTCCCTTCAATATCAGCGAGGCCCCAAAGTCCTTACTCCTTTACTGCCTTTAAAGTCCACTTGAATGGTTGAAGCGACCCACTCTTCCCGTTGTTTCTCGCGTGGGGTGGTCTCATCCCGGCTGATCTCCGCCCCATCAAACCCCAAGTTGAAACTAAGGATGTTTACGTCGATTGGCGACAATGCCCTTATTGCCGCCATTCGTGCTCTAGTTGCCCTTCCACGCATGCGAATTCTCCCGCTAATACACCCCAACCTCTCATCTCACGGAGAGGCATTTTGCGAAATAGGGCCTTACTTGATCAAAGTCGGAATCGTCGGCTTGACTCACTCTCTCGCCCTGCGCGGGTTCTCAATGGATCACGTTTATTTTTGATGGATGGGAGCGGCATGCGATAACAAATATGCTCCACGAGTGCCGGTCATGCAAGGGTACCCGTGCATTTGTTCCGCCATGAATCATCCTTTGTATGTACTTTCTTTAACCTTATTCTTTTTTCAATTTTGGCTTATATTTGCATTACTCTAACTCTCAACTTCCTTTTTCTTTATTTTCGAGATCATCGAGCTAAATCAATGGAGAGTCGCCAACTTCGCCAGCACTGGATAACGACAAAAGAAGAAAAAAGACTTGCCCGGTGCCCGCGACGCGACTCTCGGCCTCCTTCCCGGTAACACTTGCCCACTTTGCCGCTGCTCCCGCGACGGGAAAGATGCGAAGAGATTGCATTGGAGAAAGCCCAAGGTTCATCTAAAGCTAGAGCGAAACCCAGCTGACCACGAAACCCGAAGGCCAAGCGACTAAAGAGGATTGCTTTACGGTGTCACCCCGGTGTGACTCCCTCTATGCAGAAGTTATCCCTCCAAATCCGATTGTTACTCGAAGCTCTTCCATTTACTCAAACTCTTCCATGGCTCAAATCACTTTCACCGAGACGAGGGCAATGTCTTGCCAACGCTTTGTTCCATGCCGACTTTTGATCCGCCCAGTGATGTATTAACCCCATTGGAGAAAACAATGATACTCCCACTTCACGACTCACATCCAGGCGGGTTCTCCCGACTACGGAAGTCGATGTTTGCTTTGAGCCAGACCAGATTCGAAGCTCCTCGCTTCTCGCGAGATGGAAGTATGCGATTTAACCAATGTGTCCAACTCTCCTTCAACGCCCGCGATCCAAATACTTCTACTACTCTTCCCGCCCCAGTGGCTCCAAGAAAACTTTTTGAAGCCCGCCGACTTCTGAAGGGCTTCTACGAGCTTAGCGAGGAGGCCGCGAAAGTCCCAGCTTACAAGGGACTAATTACCGCAGAACTCGCGGTGCGAGAAGAGAATGTCTATTAGGTAGCTTCGGCCTAGATTAGGGCTAGTGACCAGAATTCAAGTGTAACATGTCGCTCCAGAATGGATCCACCGACCATGCCGCACAGTCAGAGGTGGGACTTATTTCTCGTTGGTGTATGTCATTCTTTCTCTCCCTTGATTATTCTTGGCCTTATTCATTGCTACTTTTTAACTTTCAATTGGTAACTTTCTCATTAGGAGCTTCCATAATGGAGTGATTAGCGAGAAAAACACTTGTCTTAATAATGAAGCAACGAGCTTGAAATTTGCTGCAAAACCAAATTTTGGCGCGATAAGGATATCCTTCGCGGTAGAGTCGGGGAGGCGAGAGGCCACCATTACGAGCTTGGAAGGAGAGCTGAGATAAATTGAGAAGGAAGCCCTGGCTTAAGGTCGCTTCCCAAAATGCGGCTCGAGAAGCGTCAACGTCGAGACTCAATGTCGCCAAGGCCCGGCCCTCAACTCAATGCTACTTCTTGAACTTAATTCCGCACAAGGAAAAATGCCTCCAAACTTACGGCCCGAGCATGAGACTTTAAAAGAGACTCATGCCGCATTGACACTCCAATTCTTTCGGGAGCGAGATAGCCAAGATTGAGAGAGGAAATGATGGGGCAAAGTCGCGAAGAATCACCTCTCTCAATGCGCGTGGCCAAGCTCAAGAGACCGATCTTATGGACATTGGCTGACCAAAGCCTCTCTCCGAGTCATGCGGGGCTGCAGTGCTTCAATGCTGAAATACCCGCCATCACTATCGAGCGAAACTTGCAAAAGTGGGGTTCGAGAGCCAATCTTCGATGACATATGCCGCCTTAGGCATCCTATAGTTCCCTACTCTTACGGTGATGAACTCCAAGATGCGGCGGAAGAAGATGCACTATTAGGCAAGTCGCCTTGGACTCCAGCTCCTGCCAAATCAAGTTCCATTTTTGTTCTTACTTTATGGAATAATCAATTGGAACATAAACATGGAAACTCTTGGATGAGGCAAAGGCTCTGCGCTCTTTGCGGCTTCGGCTCTTCTCAACATGCACCATCGGATGAGACCTATAGTGAGGATGAACCCAAATGCTTGAACTTGAGATTACGCTTTAGTAGCTTAGCTTCTTTTAATCAACTTTTTGGGACAACTTTTTGTAACTTTCGCCTTGGTGGCAAAACAATTTGCTTTCTTTATTTGGGCTGTGTGCCTTTAAACAATGTATATTCGCGGCCTTCGTTCTTGCCCCTTTACCTTTATGCTTTATTTGCTTGTTTCAGTCATTTATATCTCGCTTTTACTACTTTGTTTTGATAGTTCAATCAAAAATGACTCCTTTTTGCATGTGGGTACCTCATACCCTTATACTCACGTCGAAAAAGTGAAGTCGTGCTTTGGCGACTTTACTTCTGCGATGCATATGTCGCTCACTTTTGTCTTTCTTCGATTTTCATCCTTACTTTCTTCATATTATTTACTTAAGAATAATTTCTCCATTTTGTACTTCAACATCTTTACTTGCCTTAGAGACGAGATATGCTTTTCTTCCTTGAGCCGCATCTTTCTTAACACTTGAAGCAGAGATATATTTCTCTTCCCTGTGACATTTGTCTTTACATGTCTTTCTTGCGAGATAGGCCTCTTTCTCGTAACGACCTCTTGTGCATACCATTCGGGCAAGATGTGCTTTCTTTCATATTACATGCCGCATCTTTACAGTGCCCGTTTTGAGGCGAGATGCAGGCTTCTTTCTCGTTTATAGTCCCGGAGACTTTCATTTTTATAGTCCTTAGACTTTCCTTTTTATAGTCCTTAGACTCTCTTTTTTATAGTCCTTAGACTCTACTTTTTTATAGTCCTTAGACTCTCTTTTTTTATAGTCAAAGTAGACTTTTTTTTATAGTCCGTAGACTTTCTTTTTATAGTCCCAGTAGACTCTCTCTTTTTTATAGTCCGTAGACTCTCTTTTTTATAGTCAGTAGACTCTCTTTTTTATAGTCCCAGTAGACTTTCTATGCCATAAAAAAGCGAGTTAGATTCTGCTTTCTCTTTCCCACAATTTCTGCATAGACTTGCAATTTGTTTTGATAATTCAATCAAAAACCTTTTACCTTAAATATCTTTGGCGAGATAACTTACACCAATATACTTATACTCCCATCAGAAAAAGTGAAGAGTTGTCTTTAGGCAACTTTACTCCAAACTTGTTACTTACAATGCTCTTGGCGACTAATGCATATAGACATTATCATGCAAGGGATTTAATCTAAACGAGATAAACTTGAGTTCATAAAATTTCATACTTTCATTATATTCAACATATATTCCAAGACATATTAAACTTATGTATATCTTACATTCAAGGTACTTTCGTTTCATTCAAAGTTTTCAAGACATATATAACTTTCATTCATGATTTGAAAATTCCATGGATTCATCTAAATTACTATGAAAGAGACTCTAATAAGAATAATTTTAAATAGACAAATTACCACTTATCTCTTGAATGATAATATTTTTGAGGTGATCTACACTCCAAGCGTTTGGGACATCTTTGCCGCCCCTCTTCCTTCAAATGATACGTCCCTTCCTAGCACAACCTTGGCAATGCGAAAGGGACCCTCTCCATTTTGGATCTAGCTTTGCAAATCCGCCAGTGGCACCCTTGACCTCGCGGACTTGGCTGGCACGATCTCCCATATTTGAATGATCTTTTTGTTTACCCTAGCTTGGGTCTTCGCGCTTTCGTCCTCTGCTTGTAATTGATCATTCTCAATCTAGCCCCCTAAGCCTCTTCTCATCACTCAAATCTGGCTCGCGGCATCTTAGTCGCCATTCATCACTTCATCATAATAAGTCACCACTATGAGTAGGTAATCCCATCTCACTTGCGGGGGCCGTTAGCCACGAGCCCAGTAAGGTCAATCTGCAACTTGGCTTGTCTCGCCGATTGATCCACTTCACCGTCGTTCGACATACACGAAATTACCCGGATCTTTTCCGCGCGGCGCGCTGAAAAGGCGGTTGTCTTTCGCGGGGTTGGTGTTCGAGACCTCGCTTCACGGGATGGAGCAGAATGAGGAGTCGCCACGCGGTTTTGTATTTTGAGCCCAAACGTTGAGAAACGGCTATTGCGAAAATGGTCTCGTTTTTATTGGTAGCAAAACTTAGGAAAAGGCTTTGAAAACGGGGATCATTTTTATTGGCGTAAAACGAGTAAAAAGCTTTTTGTACCAGAGATTGTTAGGTTCGGAGGTCAGGTTACGTTTCGGGTAGAGTATTACGAGATCGCCCGAAACGCCTCGCATGACGAGTCTTTCTACCTTTCTCGAAATCGTGTGTGTGTGTGTGTGTCTTTTGAAATGGGGGCTTGAATGACAAGCTTAATCTTGGTTTGAGTGACAAACGTTGATTAGGTGACTTTGTTTGAAAAGACGAGCGTTTGAATGACAAACGTCGGTTTGAGTTTGAAATGAGCGTTTGCGTGGCAAACGTCGACTTTGAGTTGAAATGAGCGTTTGCGTGGCAAACGTCGATTTTGAGTTTGAAATGAGCGTTTGCGTGGCAAACGTCGATTTTGAGTTGAAATGAGTCATTGCGTGGCAAACGTCGACTTTGAGTTTGAAATGTGTCATTTGTTAGCGATTTTACGAGAAAAATGCGTATTAAATGATTTTAAGTGTCAAATGGCGGCTTTGAGTTTGAAGATGAGCATTCGGAGGCCGAACGTCATTTCGCGCGTTTTGAAAGAGAGTTCGACGGACGAACTCCGGTTTTGAACCGGGCATTACATTGTTAACGATTTTTACGGGAAAAATGCGTATTAAATGATATGCGATCAACGAATCGGGTTGCGACTCGGACTTTTGAAAAGTAAATACTATCACAATCCAAACGGATCGGACTTGTAAATGACAGTATTTAAAGCGGTGTCAACGGAATCAAACGATCCGGAATCGTAAATGACGATCAACGAGGCCAAACGGCTCGGAATTGTAAATGACGATCAACGAGGCCAAACGGCTCGGAATTGTAAATGACGATCAACGAGGCCAAACGGCTCGGAATTGTAAATGACGTGAAAGTAAACGGAACGGGGTCTAACGCCGTTTTAACCGTGATTACTTCTCTTACGGAAAGAGAAGAGGATCGAGGCTAAAACGTATCGGACCCCGTTAGACGGAGGCGTCTACATTTTGACAATGACGTTCGAATAGCGCTTATAGCGACCGGGCGCGTAAACCGAGACGGAACGGAAGATTCATAGAGAGGGAGTTATACCTATGGCTAGGGTCGACTCCTTTGGCTCGGGAGGTGTGCACGGGACACGGAAAGTTATTCGAAAGGTTGTTTCGAAGTTGTAGGGTGCGTATTTGATCGAAATACGAAGGTTTCACGCGAATCGAGACAAAACGGGAGCTCCTGGAGGGGTGGAAACCAGCTTTGGACCGTGGGGTATGTGATTTTTGGTGTTAAAATCCTCCTTTCTTGCCTTTCGACAAAGAACTTCTATTTATAGGGTGAAAATTGCGTGAGGAGTCCCACGGACTTGGACCGAATTTGTGGGTTTTGGGAATTTTGGAAACTGAGGACTTGTTGGCAATTTCAGAAAATTGCACAAAGCTGAGTCCTACTGACTCGGCTTGCAAACCAGGGGTATTTTGGTCTTTTGGCCTTGATTTGTGATTGACGAGTGACTAGAGGGAGGTGGCATGCAGACACGTGTCCCGCGACTCACCGTAAGTGTGGGAGTTCGTTCCTCGGTCCCGCTTTGTCCGTTTTTAAAATAACAACCGGAAATGTCCGAAACGCCCGAAAGTGCCGGAAAATGCTGTGTGAAAGCCATACTTTTACGTGAGATGTCACGTGATAAGTACGGTTTGACGTCGGATGCACGGGCAAGCCCCGGACGCCTCGTTGGCACAAAGAACGGGAGTTTAACGAGTTCCTAACTCCGGAGCGGGCCGCTTAACGGATTTCGGTTAACTTTCCGACGGATTTGGACGATCCGGATTTGGGTACTTACGCTTAGCCCTCGGCGACGTCACTTTCGAAGGAAGTGGGGTCGTCGAAAAGATAAGGATCCAAATCGGATGCCTTACTTTGAAAGAGACCCGGGCGGTCACCGGGCCGGACCCTTAGCGAAAAGGATTCCTACGTATCCCGAGCGGGAATCAAGCCGATCGTAGTTCGAAAAGGGGCAAGGGCCGCGCACGGGGACCTCGACCCGAGCGAGACCGTTAGGAGGCGTCTAAACCTCGGATAAGACCATTCGCGAGGTACCTGCATCCGAATGGAGACTGTTAGGAGGCGTCCGAACCCGGGCTTCGAAACCTTCGAGGGCGTGTGGTGCCTCAAACCGGAGTTGCGATGCTAACGAGGGCGTTCGTGCCTCGGGTGCCGGGCTTATTGCCGCTGCCGCTTTATCCCCGCTGGGATGAGCGTTCGGGCCTACCCGGATGGCCGAAGAGGGATTGTTGTGCGGGCTTATTGCAATGCCGCCGCCGAAGTGGAACTCGGGCTTACGATCGGCGGCCGGGAGATGAATGTTCACTTGTCAAGTGAAAAGGTGTTCGGGCTTACTAGGATGGCCGAAATAGGGATTGTTGCAAGGCGTTCGTACCTGGGGTTCGGGCTTCTTATTGCAGCTGCCGAAGGAGACTCCGGCTTGCAAGGCGTTCGTACCTGGGGTTCGGGCTTATTGCCGTTGCCGAAGAGATGACTGCTTGCAAGGCGTTCGTACCTGGGGTTCGGGCTTATTGCGCTGCCGAAGGAGACTATTTGCAAGGCGTTCGCACTGGGGTTCGGGCTTATTGTTGCCGAAGATGACTTTGCAAGGCGTTCGTACCTGGGGTTCGGGCTTATTGCGCTGCCGAAGGAGACTTTGCAAGGCGTTCGTACCTCGGGGTTCGGGCCATTACTCAGCTGCCGAAGGAGACGACCATTTGCAAGGCGTTCGTACCTTGGGGTTCGGGCCATTGCAATGCCGAAGATGACTATTTGCAAGGCGTTCGTACCTTGGGGTTCGGGCTTATTGCGCTTGCCGAAGATGACTATTTGCAAGGCGTTCGTACCTCGGGGTTCGCTTATTGCACCGCCGGAGAGACCTTGCAAGGCGTTCGTACCTTGGGGTTCGGGCTTATTGCTTGCCGAAGGATGACTCGCAAGGTTGGGGTTCGGTTAGCATTGAAGGAGACTCGCAAGGCGTTCGTACTCGGGCCAAGCTTGAAGGAGACCGGCGAAGGTCTTGAAATCGACCGTGAAGGTCGCGATTGAGGATTGAAATCGGACCGTGAAAGGTCACGATTGAGGATTGAAATCGGACCGTGAAAGGTCACGACAGAGGATTGAAATCGGACCGTGAAAGGTCACGATTGAGGATTGAAATCGGACCGTGAAAGGTCGCGATTGAGGATTGAAATCGGACCGTGAAAGGTCACGAATAAGAATTGAAATCGGACCGTGAAAGGTCGCGATTGAGAGTTTAATGGTGAGGACCATTTAAATTTTAACGTCGGGAGACGGAATCGTAACTGAAATGTCCGGAGACATGGTTGAACGTTTGAATGTTAAACGTCAATCGGATCAATTTAACGTCAGAGACGAGCGTTAGTGAGAACTAATCGGGAATTTAACGTCTGAGACGAGCGTTAGTGAAAACTAACGGGGAATTTAACGTCTGGAGACGAGCGTTAGTGAAAACTAACTGGGAATTTAACGTCTGGAGACGAGCGTTAGTGAAAACTAACTGGGAATTTAACGTCTGGAGACGAGCGTTAGTGAAAACTAACTGGGAATTTAACGTTTGGAGACGAGCGTTAGTGAAAACTAACTGGGAATGGATCCTCGGGGATAGGGCGTTAGAAATGTCTAATCGGGGAAATTTTACACTTTCGGGGCCAAAAGTGGTAAAATTGGAATTGCCAAAAGCCGAGGGGCAAAAGGGGCAAAAATTATTCTCGGGTGCAAGAAGAGTCCCACGACTTTTACCGTTTTTCCGTAAACTTTTAAATGCCGAGGCTGGGGAAGAAAATGGGCATTTTCTTCCATTGTTGCCGGCGAGAGAGGAGAGAAAAGAGAGAGAAATCCAACCCAAATTGCAAGGTTTGCTCGAATTTGTGAGGGAAAATCGCTATGGAGGGTGAAGGAGGACCAATGGCTCGCCACGGAAGGACCGACGACGAAAGAACTCGATTGGTTCGGACCATTCGAACCACCACTCTTCCATTGAATCCGGCGGAGTTTTATCCGGCGAGGGACCGCCACAACTCCAAGGGAGGGATCGAAAGACACGTAGTTCCCTACAAATTCCATTAATTTCAAGAATGTGCATTCTTTAAATGTTAGAAATTTGTTAGGAATTTACTTAGGGATTTTGGTGCCCGATTTGGGGCTTTTGACTTTGCTATGAATCGTTGTCGAAATTGACTAGGACGTAGTTCAATTGACATCATGGGTAGATGACATAAAAATTTTGGTTGCAAAATTCCATGTCTAAATGCATTTTCCAAAATTAAAGTAACTTTAATTCGGGACGGAGCGAAATTTTCGAAAAATTCGAAAGAATTTGAAAGTTCCGGATTCGACGGAGTTTTCGAAATGATTTTGAAAGTTCCGGATTCGACGGAGTTTTCGAAAGATTTTGAAAGTTCCGGATTCGACGGAGTTTTCGAAAGATTTTGAAAGTTCCGGATTCGACGGAGTTTTCGAAAGATTTTGAATATACGTAGGAAATGAATGAGAACCGTATCTCGCATTGCATCCTTTGACATGCGTTGTTGCATTTTGTTGACGTTGCTTCGTCTTGTTTGTCTCAGGGACAGGATGGTTGATACCCACAACCGTAAGAGTCGGGGTGCCTTTGAGGCGCAAGGTGTATTGTGGGGCCTTATCCCTGACGTGGCCCGAGAGGGAGAGAGGAGTCCACGACACCGGTGATTGACTCCGGCCGGGCCGGGTTTATCAAGGCCGTAGCCGCGACACCGATACGCCGAGGGGCGTGTCCATGTATGTCGCGCCGAGCGAGTACCGGTGGGATACGACCCACACTTTCCATTTCGATGGGGGAGGCGACGGTGACTCCCACGGATTTTGCCGCTATCACCGGGTTGCCGACTTATGGCAACGCGCCGGGTGCGGGTTGATGGTTACACCCCTGAGCAGCTTGTCTCTGGGCCGGGTTTCGATATTACCGATGCCAGGGGCTTAGGCATTCGGCATGTGCCGATGGAGCATCACTGAGGGCGGGTGTCGCCGATTATCCGGCCGGGTCCTCGAGGATGACCGCGGAGCGTCCGGCTCGAGGGTTCCTTTGGTTTGCGCCGTCGCCGACCTTGTTCCCGACTTCCGACACGTCTTGTCACTTCCCTCTCGCTCGGCCGCCGATGATCCGGGATGCCGTGAGGGGGTTTGCGTGGGGGAGGCCGGACCGGCCGAGCTCTACCATTCCCCGGACAGTTCTCGCGGGGAGAGGAGCACTCATTTAGCCGCTTTACGCCCGTCTTGGATGTAAGTTTACGTGCTTTTTCTCTTCCTTGCCTCTTTTATGTACTCGTATGTATCTCGCTTCGTAGCCGACATAACTTTCCATTCTCTTGGCGTGTCCGGTGCTACGAGGTGTTCAAATCCGCAGCTCGGGACGTCAAGGAGCCGTACCGTCCCCTCGTTCCCCGCCTTGCCGGTTTGGCGTAAGAAGGCGAAGAGGGCGGTCTCTTCGAGGGTTGGCACTCGAGTGTCATACGAGGAGATATCTCTCGGCGCCGAACCCGGAGTTCTCCGAGAGGATCCACCGACTCCGGTGGAGCAGTGTTTGATCATGTCGCGGTGCAGATTTCCGCCGAGACTACACGGCGGCGGAAGCTCCCGGTGGGACTTCACCGCGACGCCACGTATCTGGGAGAGGGTGACCCGTCAAGCATAGGCAGGGGTCTCTTCCATTGGTGCCGGTGGATCCTCCTCTCGTACATGCAAAGATCCCCGGAGATGCCGATGGATGAGCCGGAGGGATACCTTCAGTGGTGTGTATTTCATCGAGTACATCATAGCGGGGGCCGCCTATGATGTTTTCTTGAGGATGAGGCCGAGGAGCCCACAGTGCAAAGATAGGGAGTGGCGAGGTCCCCGGAGGTCCTCGACATTTTCCCCGTCCCACGAGCTAGGCTAGCGTACGAGGGGCCGGACGGTTCGCGCAGCGACTTGTGATCCCACTCCGCGGAGCCGAGACCACGATACAGTGGCGGACCCCAATGCTTCGGTGAGCATCTTTTTCGATTTTCTCGCATTTGATAGTAGCATTCTCGCACATGATGCATCCGTACTTTCGTTCGCTTCGATGATTTTCCCGGTTCGCAGTATCTCGGCCATACGTACAATGAGGCCAGCGAGGCCGGTGGACGGGTGGTCCGCCTACGCCAGAGGCTCGTGGAGTTCATGCGGTGCGCCTCCTGAGGAGCGTGGACGTCCGCGATCGGGGGCCGTCTAGGCCGAGGGGTTCGCCCGCTCCCACAAATGGTGGGGAGGACTTCACACAGTGGCTCGCGCCCGCGGCGGAACGGCCGGATTTGGAGCTCCTTCTTCCGCGCACTCGGGCGCGAGAGGGGAGTCCTCGAGTTCGCGCACTCCGAGGAGGCCCTTTGCCTATTCCCTACCGGGAGGAGTTCGGCGAGTTCCTCGTTTGCATGGCAGATCCGGCAGCCGCGGGGCAAGACGTCGAGTGTACGGATGACGCAGCAGACTCGCAGTAGTCCCCTTTTTATCGCTTTCTTTCTTTATTATTTTGTTTAGACAAAATGCATGTATTTGTCGTGAACAAATTTTGATTTGAAATGTATTTGCAAAAAGGCGCCCGTGGGGCGGAACTCGTATTTCGCATATTTATTCTCGTGATCACCTTCAGTTATTTTCGGCAAATAAGCAAATAGGTTAATCAAAAATAAATAAAAAGGAGAAATGCATTAAAAATTGAACGGGTCAAAAATTAAGCATGTATGCACTAAATTTTAATTATTTGCACTGTTGCACGAGCCCAGGGCGGAAGGGATATTGTCATTTGTTGAATGAAATCAAATGTGCACGCAGATTTCATAAGGGTGAACAGGCATGGTTTGGAAATGTTTCCAACTTTAAGGCAAATACCGCAGAGTTGACCAAGTCAATCGGCAGGGGAGTCCGGCACGGACTTGAAATGAATTTCCGCATTCTTTAAATTGCAGCTTCACTTTGCAATTTGTAAGAACCGCGCATTGCTTTTGCTCATTCTCCGCCGAGTTCTTTTCCATTTCTTAAGGTTTTCTTCACCTTCCGACATGGCTCCTTTTCCCAAGTTATCGTCTCTGATGCAAGAGCGATATTTGGACAACTTTCGCCGTGGGTACGGAACCACACGAGGCGTAACAAAAGGTTTTTCGAAGGTCAGCATGGATTAAATCTGCTTGGGGCTTTGAAGGAGCTCATGCCGATTGGGACCTTTTGAGAGCAAATGCCTCTGCTCGGGACGTAAGGAGGAATGTGTACAGCCTTTTCGTACAACGAAGTCACTCCTACGTTTGAAGATTTCCGGCCATTCTGGGAGGACTCCGAGACGGAATGCCTAGTTCTTCCGTATGCCGGTGGCATGGCCACCGTTGAGAAGCTAGTGTCTTTGTTGGGTATCTCGGCCGGAGAAGCATACGGGATGCCGATACAGATACCGATTACGTTGACATTTCGGGACCGCCCGAAAGATTTGCCTGAGCCGAGGGGAGCGTCTTTGCGTGGGACGCGTTTGCTCGTGTGTGATTGCTACTTTGTTCACATTCACGTCTTCGGGTGTGTGCCATCACAACAGACGGACTCGGTGAGGCAAACGGGAGTGGAGGAGACATCGTGCCATTGGTCTTGGGCGAGACGTTCTCGGGCATAGGCCGGATGGCGACCGGTAGCCGATACATGTGGGGAGGGAGTCCCGCTATGCCGACCATGTGGTTGAGGGAGAGGCCGCAGATGATGCCCGAGGTGCCAATGTCCCGCGACGCTGGGTCTTTCTCGCGACGTCCTTCCGGTGATAGGGGGTAATCAGCCGAGCCGGAGCTCTGATGGCCGCACTTGGCACGCATCACTTGCGATGGTGGGTTCCCCATTGGAAGTTACAGACTTGTAGGACCGCCAGAGGGTCCGTTGATCGTCGAGTGCCGGGGCCGTCTCGCACGTCTTTCTATATTCCATCATTGGTTCTCGCGGCAAGACGGGCCGGGAGCGTATGCCACCGACCGATCTCGAGTTATGCCGCTACCTTGAGGTGGGATCTCTCGCGGATGGAGGATCCTTCGACGCTATTGCCGGTCACCCGGTGGTGGCAATACACGTCCTTTCCCGCCAGGTTCTCTTTCACCGGAGAGAGGGCACCGTTCGTCGACGCAAAGATCCGGACTCGGTACGAAGAGTGTATGGGGAGACACAGATGGCTATCTTGTGGAGACGGAGTGAGCCGCTGGGTGCCGATCACCCGGACAGCTCGACATTGAGGAGGACAGAGGCGAGGGCTAACCCCGGGAATCGTATCGGCGACGCCATGGCCGATTATGTGGCAAGTGCCGATCGGGAGGCCAATCAAAGCACCGCGATGATGGCTCGAAGCGAGGCGGCTCGAGACAGAGCTAGAGAAAGGACTCGTATTGACAGCCACAGGATTGACGCGAGGCGTCGGGAAGAGTCCCCGAGCTGTAGAAGGCCTACCGGAATATTTCCCGCGAAGGTGAAGAACACTCGCCGGGAAAAGGGAAAGGGAAGAAGGATGAAGGACCTAGTACGGGAAACTAGGTTGACCTTACCGTCCGTAGTATCCACCCACTGTCATTGCACACATTAATTGATTAATGTTTTATTGTAGTTTTGCTAGCGTGTAGCGAGTCAAGAGTTGACCGTGCTTGAACTCATCAAAGAATGTTTTAACCGTTATGAATTTGTAGGTTAAATGAAAAGAGTTTTTCGAAACACAAGCAATTGATGCTTATTGTATTTTTTTGTTTTTTAGACCGAACCAAAGATGGCCGCCTACGTTCCCTTTTACAACCGGACTAAGGGGCTCAGTCACCGTAGTTCGACACTTTAGGTGAATTTGAGAAAAAACCAAGACAAAAGAAGTGCGACTGCTTTTTTACCTCGGATCATTAGCGGGAATGTATCCAAATTGGGTATTACTCTTTAGCACTTTAATTTACCGAGGGGGACGGTGTATGGGGAAGGTGAGTTGACTCGTGCTCTTCCTCAAACGAAGTATTCAAGGAGCTTGCTTCCGTTCACGGGGTTAACGAAAGGGTTTCCGTCCAAATCTCGCTAGCTTCATGGCTCCTCCTGAGAAGATTCTTTGTACCACGAACGGTCCTATCCGTAGGCTCCCACTTTCCGAGGGGATTGGTCTCGCGTAGGAGGTTTTTCCTTTAGCACCAAGTCGCCTTCTCTCGATGTCTCGGATCTTGACTTTCTTGTCGAATGCTCGTGCCATTCTCGCTCCGGTAGGCTCGAGTGTGTTCCATGGCTTTCAATCCGCGCTCGTCGAGTAGAGCAAGTTCGTCGTGACGGCTCGTAGCCATTCGACTTCATTGACCCCGTTTTCCAAGAGGATTCCTGAGGGATGGAATTTCCAATTCCACGGGTAACATTGCTTCCATTCCGTAGGTAAGTGCGAACGGAGTCTCCCCGTGGCGGTTCCGACCGATGTTCGGTATCCCTGCAGGGCTAGATGTAGCTTTTCGGGCCGCTCCCGACCTCTCGGTGGTCATCTTTCCGATTATCATGGCGAGAGTCTTGTTGGCCGCCTCTACCGCACCATTGGTTTGTGGTCTCGTAGGGAGAAGACCCGTGACGTGTGACTCGACCCGGCCGCAGTTGGTCACAATTTCCTTCGAAGTGAGTCCCATTGTCGGAGATGATCTCATTGGGCACTCCGTATCGGCACATGATGTTCTCTCGGATGAACTCGGCCACCTTCCTAGAATTCAAGACCTTGTACGATCCGGCTTCTACCCATTTGGTGAAGTAGTCGATCGCGACTAAAATGAACTCGTGACCATTGCTCCCCGGAGGAGTGATCTTGCCGATGACGTCGATTCCCCATGTGGCGAAAGGCCATGGCGTAGTCATGCAAGAGAGTTCGTGAGGAGGGATGTGATTGAGGTTGGAAAACCGTTGACATTTGTCGCAGCCTTCCTGACGAACCGGATGCGCCTGTTTCCATTGATATCCAATAGTATCCCATACGGAGAATGATCTCGTGTCAATGCTCGGGCGTTCATGTGCGGACCGCAGTTCCGTTGTGAACTTCGCTCATTAGCTCGCCGGCTTTTTCTTTGTTTACACACCGAAGGAGTGGCCCTTGGTGGCGCTTCTTGTACAACATACCCCTGCATGACGAAATGGGATGCCAGCGTTTTAATGCCATCATGTTTTTGGCTTTGATCCCTTCTTTGTATTTTCCATCTTCATTTGTGAAGGAAGCTTCTCCGCTTTGGAGGTACTCGGTAAATTTGATTGTACTGTGGTTCGTCGATCGTTTCGTTTCTTTTTCGATCTCACAAAGAATAGGCGGGTGTTTCCCGTCCGCCTATTCTCGAGGGGTTTTACCGTTTCCTCGGGAATTTCGACAAGAGAGGCGAGGGTTGCTGTATGCGTCGCGGCGGTTCCCGTCTCTTGGCAAATAGTGAAAAGAGATGTCCTTGAACCGAGCAATGAGCTCCTCCATGTACGCGTGGTACTTCAAGGCCGAATCTACCGTCTTCCATTTGTTGGATACTTGATTGATGATCAATGCCGAGTCTCCATATACATCCAGCTCCGAGATGTTGCGCCGAGGGCGGCTTCCAAACTCGCCGCACAAAGCCAGATTCTCGCCGCATTGTTGGTTGCTTCAAAATTCAAATTTTGATGGCTATGGGAGTATGCTCGCCCTGGGATCGACAAGGAGCATTCCAATGCCATTCCCTTCTTGTTGGCTGCCCCATCGAAGAAGAGTTGCCGCCGGTTTGCGCCGTCAAGTGAAAAGATTCCGTCGTCCGGAAATTGCGGATCGTGACCCTTAGGTTCACCGCTCGGGAAGTCGGCAAGCCGATCTCGCCATTACTCGCCCTTTGTTGATTTTCTTACCATGTACTTGATGTCGAACTCACCAGAAGAATGACCACTTGGCTAGCCGCATTGACAGTGATGGCTTGTCAAAGAGATATCTGACGGGGTCCACTTTGGAGACCAGAGCACCGAATGCGACCGCATGTAGTGTTTCAGCTTCCCGACTACCCATACCAAGGCGGTACAGTGTTTTCTCCGATGCCGAGTAGCCGAGTTCACTTCCTTGAAGCTTTCGGCTTACGAAGTAGATTGCATGCTCAACCTTGGAATCTTTCTCGTTCTTGTGCCGCATTGCCCCGATAGACGTGTCTCTGCATCGTCGATACAGGAGTAGTGGCTTGTCTTCGTGTGGCGGGCACGTAATTGGGGGATTAACCAAGTAGGTCTTGATTTTCTCGAAGGCCGTTTGGCACTCCTGAGTCCCATTTGATGTCGGCATTCTTTTTCATCGCTTTGAACATGGGCTCGCAGAGAGATGTCAACCGGTTGATGAAGCGATCGATGTATCGAAGTCTTCCCATGAAGCTCTTCACTGTCAGTGGTTTGAGGCGGCTTCATGTCGATGATGGCCTTGATTTTCCCGGGATCGGCTTCGATACCTCTTTCTCGTAACCATGTACCCCAAGCACCTTGCCGCGCTTGACGCCGAAGGTGCACTTTGCCGGGTTCAACCTCATGGAGTGTTTTCTCGAGTCCGTTGAAGAACTTCCTCAGATCCGTCATGTGCCGCATGTCCGATCCCTCGAGTGGATGATCATGTCGTCGACATATACTTCGATTTCTTTGTGAATCATGTCATGGAAGAGGGTCGTTGCAGCTCGCCGGTAAGTAGCCCCAGCGTTTCTTAGACCGAACGGCATGACCGTGTAACAAGATGTCCCCCATGGAGTGGTGAAGGCGCCTTGGCCTCGATCCTCCTGACATCTTGATCTGGTTGTATCCAAAGAAACCCGTCCACGAAGGACTTTACTTCAAATTTGCCGTGGTGTCGACTCAAAGATGTCGATGTTAGGCAATGGGAAATCATCCTTAGGGCTGGCCTTGTTGAGATCCCGAAAATCCACGCAAAGATCTCGACCTTTCCGTTGGCCTTGGTGACCGTCACGATGTTGGAGAGCCAAGTCGGGTACTCAATCACTCGATGAAACCAACTCGGAGCATTTTCTCAATTTCTTCTTTAACTTGCAAGGACCACTGGCTTGATCTTGCGCAGCCTTCGTTTGATGTGCTTGATTCGGGATCCAGGGGAATTCTCGTGCTCCACGATTGAGGGATCGAGTCCCGGCATGTCCCGATATGACTGTGCGAACACGTCAACATACTCCCTGAGGAGGCTTATCAGTGGCTTCCTTTTCTCGCATCGGCGAAGAAACCGCCCACTTGTGTCTCTTTAGGCTCTTGCACCGACCCTGTGTTCACTTTGGTCATAACCTCTTCGGCAGCTTGGGCCCGGTTGTCCTCTTGGTCAACTACACGCTCGAGAACTTCTTTAATGTATTGTTCGTTTAATGTGTCTCGCTTCTTTATCAATTGAGTTATTAACGTCTTTTAAGTTGTTTGTTAACTTATCGCTTGTTAAAGTGGCAATGAGAGGATACTCCGAAAGGTCGACTTTTCATTACACAAGAACGGGAATACATGATTGGCTACAACATTATAGTCCTCCTGCGTAAGGCCGCTGGATGACTCGCAGGACTCGGATTCTCGACAAGGACCGACTCAAAGGGTTTGAGACCGGGTTTAGGGAGATGTGGGTGCGGGCCCAGCCTTGTCTTCCATTTCGCCCGGCTTGCCCTCGGTCCGGTGAAAGTTACCCAATTCTTCAGTGGCATTGCCGGGATGCTTCGAGGAGGGTGCGGGGATCGAGAGGCTTGGCTCCCGCCGTCCCTATCATGGCGATCATGCCGTTGTCGAAGCCCCGCCGATCAAGTTGGGCAACTCCATGACTTCTTCAAACAGACTCAGAGCCGGTCCACCGAGAGCGTCTTCTATGAATTCCGGTTCCTTCGCTTTGGATTTACCGTCTCGAATGTGGCCTCGGCGGCCGATCCGAACAACTTGTTTCCCATGGAGAGTACCTTGAGTTGCTCCTCCAAGTCTCGGGATTCCTTGAATGTGTACTCATGCCGGATCGTGGTGGCGCTTGGTCCAGTAGAGCCGTGATGTCGAGGAACGCTCCCCTTATCGGATTAGCTTGAGTCCTCTCAAACGCTGAGGTCCCGTGCTAGCCGTTCCATTCCGTCTCGTAGTCTTGGTGTTGACTATCCCCGCTTCTTTCTCATCTTCATCAGCTCCACCGTCTGGCCCCCTCGCCCGCCGTTTGCTCGCCGTCGGTCCCCGCTCGCGCCGGGTTCCGCTGCCGGCCCCTCGCCCGCCGTTCTGCCTCTTGTTGGTTCCCTCGCCCGCCGTCGGTTCCCTTGGTGAAGTAATGAGCGAGGTCAAAGCCGTAAGGTCGGAGATTGGGTGTGCCGTCTGAGGTTCCCCTTTGTGGCCGCCGCCTTGGTGCGGGCGAGCCTTTTGTCTTCCTTGATGTCGCCGGTGTTGGCACGTAGCCAAGCCCCGGACCGTGGTGTGGTCCTCGACTTCAATAACTTGGTGCCGGCCTTGCAGCCTTTTTGCCGAGCCCCGCCCCGGGATGAAGTTCATGAGTTTCATCATCCTCATGGCGGGAGGAATCTCGATCGTGAAACAAAGGGAGGTCCACGTTGCATATTTGGATCTTGGAGGTCTCCGTGAGTGAATCCAGCTTAATGGCATGTCATCATTATGCTTGATTTCCAAGACCGGAATGTCGTTGGTGCCGGTCCCCTGGGTGGTGACACCGTCGCCGTAGATCGTGGTTAGCTCGTTGCCTTGCATGAACTTGAGGCACCGGTGAAGGGTGGATGCCACGCCATTGATTTGATGCAGCTGTGGACGCCCAGATGGCCGTGGAAAGTGATTGGAATGTCCAACACTTGGAATTCGGTGGGGATCACCCGCTTGCCGAACCGCATGTTAAGAGTAGCAACCCCGAGAACCGTACGGGAAGTAGAGTCATAGGCCTCGACAAAGGTGGATCGAAGGCTTAAGATCTCGCGGGCTTGATGTCAAGCAGTCCATCATCTTGGCGGGCAAGACATTCATTCCGGAACCTCCGTCTACCAACACGCGAGGAAGACGACGCTCGTCCACCGGATCGTGATGTAAAGCGGCTCATTGTGATCAGCCCCAAATTTTGGAAGGTCCAAATCGTGAAGGTGATAATGTTGCCATAGTGGATGTTACCAATCATCCGAATGACTTCATCTCGGGGTTGCGCCCACGGGGACCATGGTACGGGCCGACTTTCCTCTAGCTTGAGCTTGTGAGGATAAGAGGAGGTGAGCAGAGACCAAAGGGAAATGTTCGCCCGAGTCCGCTTGAGCCGAGTGAGGATCGGGTCCTCTTTCAAGGAACTTGCGTCTCGCGGGCCGGCCGGATCGCACTGGCTCCGTCGGCTTTTTGGTGGCCTTAGGTGGTAATGCATGGATTTGACCCGATCGGGTTAGAACGCCGACATCGTTTGGTCCCTTCGAACAGCCGCCCGAGTTGAGCCATAGTTAGAGGAGGATTCCTCGTAGCATAGGGCCATGCGTCTTCCCTCAACTCATTGATTGTGGATGAATTCCTGAGCTTCGGCACTTGACGGATTCTCGTCCTGTGATACCGGCTTCGGGTGCCTCTCAAGGGGAGGTAGCCTACGCTTTGACGCAGCTTGTTCGAATGTCGCTGCACAAATGCTGATTGCCTCGAATCGAACCGTGCGGCCGACCCTCCGGGGAGGTTGGAGAGTTCTCGGCTCAAACGAACGGTCTCCTTGATCTCTTCACGGTATATCGCGTTCCTTTCCTTCTTGCCGAGCATACTGTGCGCTCCGGAGTCGGGTCCGGCGATACTCGTGGTTGGCTAGTTTTCCTCCACTCGGGCCCAGATCAATCTTCTTGCAATGGAGCTCGCGTCGAGAGTTAATGCCTCGCGTTTCTTCCCATGTGAGAATAGCGTTGCTTCCTTGAACCGCGTGCGGCGCCTAGGTAAACTTCCATCGGGGAGAGTTTTCTCCTCTCGCTTTATCTCGAGTGGCGGGTATGTCGGAAGGTGAGTACACGGCTTCCCGAACATCTCGCCCATGTGACTCGGTTGCCGTCCCAGCTTGATCGTTTCGTAAACGAAGGCCGTAGATTGTGGAATTTCCCGAGTAGTTGCTCGAGACGAATTTCCATCCTCCTCCTCGTTTTTAAATAGACCTTCCTCCCCGAGTTGGCCTTTCAATTTGAGTGCGGAGATGATCCGTTCCCATCCTCCCAGACCTCGGGAGTCCGGTTTTGTTGACTTCATGCCCGGCTTGGAAGAGAATGGTTTCATCGTCTTCGTCGTCCGCTTTCACAGAGAACTTGCTTTCCTCGGGAAGGTAAGCGCCGGGATTCGCTCCGCCGTGTCGCTCCATCTCCTAGGTCATCGGGACCGTTGACCACCCTTGGTTGGCAAAGGGGGTTAGATGAGAACAGACGGTAGTCCGGGAAGTTGCCATGGGCAAAACTCCCGAGGTCGAACCGGTCTAGAGTGGCCTCTAGCTTTGTCCGAAGCCGCCCGTGACACTTTAAGGGCTTGGTCCCCGTAGGTCTTTCGAGCTTGGTCTTCGTCCCAAAGACGACTTTCTTGAGCGGCTAGCTCCATGAGAGCTTTCCTTGCGAGACCTAGGCGCCTCCGTAGGTGCGCATCGTCCGGCTAGTGTCCGTAACCGTGATTACATTCAAATCGCCGAATGGCGGGAACACTTGGATTACATTGACGAAGGAAGCCTGACCGGGACATTCCATGCGTCCTTCCTTGATCTCGATCACCAAGAAGTTTGCCCATATCTCGTTGATTGACCCCACGGGGGTATTGAATTCTCGCAATGTTGACGGTCTCGTGATCTCGCTCGATCGCCAAGTCTATCAAAGCTAGCAATGACAAGTGTGATATTCGAATCCGGCCGCGACGACCGGGAGCAGAATCGAACCGAAGCATGTTGATGCCGAGGTGGTCATTTCCCGTGTCGGAAGCCGACTCGCCTTGCGGGGAAGACTTTCACGTATGTTTTCGGGGTGGCCGGTGGAAGCGTTCCCGAGGTTGATCTCGACTTGTAGCAGGTGAGGAGCTTGGTCTCCTTTGCCGTTGCCCTCGCCTCGCGGCGCTGAGGGTATAAGCTTGACCGACGGCACGGGCCGGCTGCCGCCGGGCCGGTACTTGGAAGTAGGGATGAGCTCGAGCTCGCTGGCCGCCGCCTCGTTTACCATGAGCAGGGCCATCGAGGGTGACCTTGGTGTGGCGTAACCGATAACAAGGACGGATCTCGGCTTCATCAGATACCCGGAATAGATGATATTGACGAAGTCGTCGTCCTTCACTTGATCGAGGGATTCCTCGTTGCGTGAATCACGTGCTTCCAATTGTCTGATAGCCGTCTCAGACCGGACGTTGAGCTTGACAATTTCCATGGTATTGGAACCTTGGTCGTAGGTGACCCGACGGAAGGAGTTCCGTCCTCAAAACCGAGCATGTGAATGCGGAGGTCTCGCTTGCGGGTCCGCGCGTCCTCGACTCCGGAGAGTCCAGATTCATCGTCATCTCGATCGCTCGATCCAGTGTGTAGGGACGTATTAAGCGGTCATGCGTGCCGGAGCAAATAGGAAAACATCATGCTCTTCGTTGGAGAAGAGGGGTGCAATGGGTAGTTCCTCGTGGAGGACGTCCCATACAACTTCCATGCATTCATCACGAGAATGACGGTGTTTGTTGACCTTGATCACAAAAACCTCTTCACTGGCGGGGCCAGAGAGTTTGTTTGGAGAATGCCGACGAATCTCCGATTGGAGATCGGGGGTTTATGTGCCCGTATCATGGCGATATTCGCCGTTTCCTTCCACCCGCTCCAAGTGTTGGAAACGACAGCTTGAACTTGATGTATCGGATCGTTCTGTGGTCCGCCCGCTCGAGTACGTTTACATAGTTAGCATCTCCTGGACTCGAGGGATTCTCGATGAGATTTGCCCCGATAGTCCCTTGGTTGATTCGAAGGAGGTAACCCCGTGCCTCGAGTGCGGACACGTTGCCATCGTTCTCGCTTCGTTTCCTATGAGGAAACCGTCCCCTGATGACTTCGAGATCTCCCCGTCTGCTGATGAACTTGACACATTGATGGAGAGTGGAAGCTATGGCCTTCATGTGGTGTAGCCAAGGGCGTCCCAAAAGAGCCGTGAACTCGGATGGAATGTCCATCACGTGGAATTTTGCCGGCACCATTTGGGGTTTCGAACCAAAGTTCCAGAGTCACCGTCCCCGTGATGGGACGAGACGAGTTGTCGTAGGCCTTGATAGTCCGAGTAGACGGTATCAAATGGCTTTCATGGATGCGGAGAGCTCGCATCATGCCGAGAGGGAGGACATTAACGGCTGACCCGTTATCTACCAATACTCCGGGAGTGATATGGTGTTGAGTTTGAGAGTGATGTACAGAGCTTCATTGTGCCCCGAGGCGTCTCTCGGTAAGTCTTCATCACGTAATGTGATCATGCCGCCATACGTGCGGGAGTCGTAGATCTCGTCTCTATCCGTAGAAGGAGAGTCATCCACCCATCCGTTTCCTCGTCTTCCTCTTGCGAGGTAAAGCCTTTGGCACGGAACCTCGTGGAGTATGTTGAGGCCGCCCGTGGCGGTTGCCGCCCTTGGTTAGCACATTGATCGAGTGCGATTGCCAAGCCGACCTTGATCTTCCTTTACCGGTCCGGCTCTAAGCCGGACAAGTTGAATCTTGGCCGATCCCGCGGAGGGTTAGGCTTCGACCGGCAAGAAGACTATCAAGATCCGAGGTATTCCGGTGTTCCGTGGTCCGACTCGGTTTCACTGGACTTTTCGGCTTTCCCACCCCCGTCTCGCTCTAGAGCCGCATGGCCTGGAGGCAAAGAGGACTCGGCCGGAGTACAAGACGTAGTAGTCGAACCTCCCGAGGGTTCTCCAAGTGTACCTACACCGGTATCTCCGGCTTCGTATCTTTCTCTCGCCTGCCGTTGAGAGGATTTCTTCTTCTCGTTTCCTGAGGATTGCTCCTGACAGCTCGAGACTCGTACCTGTGCAAAGCGGAAGCCACAAACATCGTAGCCGATGTGAACATTAGAGGAGGATCCAACAAAGAGGCGGAGAAACCGGTTCTCAGAGCACACTTCTTGGGCACCCACTCAATGGAGTTCACGCCGTTATTATTCGGAAAGGGATTCCCGATCGTATTGGCCCACGGGGGCGCTCTAACTTGCCTTCTTCTATCAAGTTCGGATTTCGTATCGTAACCCCAAACAGCTTGTCGCTGGTATGGCCGTGATACCGATGGAAGGCGCAAGATTTGCTCTTGTCCGCATTGGCTACGGGAACTTTGGGTTTGTAATTGGCCACGGGCTTAAGGAGACCTTCCTTGATTAGCCCTTCCAAAGATCTTGCTCAATGGCATGTCCAACTTGTCGAAGTGTACGGCAGCCGCTTCGAGTAGAACCGTTGCTTTGCGGGACCGGGTTTCGTTACCCGACCGTTGTCCCCGATGGACGTAGCCGATGCACGTATCTTTCCTTTGCCGGGGCCGGTGCAGATTGAATGCACTGCTGAGCGGTATTCGTACGGGCCGTGCAAGAGCCAACTTTTCCTTGAGATCCTTCTCAAACCGTGAGCCGGCATTGACCATGGCCCGAGATCCGGGAAGAAATTGTGATCGATGAGAGTTCCGATGGACGGTCTCAAGCAAGACTTGAAGATCCGCATCCGTTCGTCTTTGGAGAGTGGCTCCATGATTTCTGAGAGTTTCCAGCTCCATCTCTTGTAGAATTCCCCAACACTTTCATCCGCTTCGCTCGCGGGTGATTAAGTCCTCGCGACTTGTTTCCCACTCTAAGTTGGATCTCGTACTGCTCCAGAAGATGTTACCGATCCGTGCTCCTGTGTGCGGCGATCCGCAGCTTGACCTCGTAAACCATCGTAACGCCGAGCTTTTGAGCGTATGCCGGAAGTGGTCGGCCATTTGCCGGAGGGTTGCTCCTTTTGCTCTCATGCCGAGAACGTAAGTGTCGACGTGCGTTTGAGGACATTCCGTTCCATCGAATCGGTCCATCTCCGGCATTCTCGAACTTGGCAGGGAGAGGCGTGACCATTCCCGGATCTCGTGGATTTGAACGTTTCCCGCTTTGAGCCGCTCATGGTGGCTTTCTGTGTCTTTCATCCGCTCGACCATCCAGCTAAGGTTGGGTCCATGGTGGACTCGTGAGGCTCGGCGCCGGTGCTACCACGTGAGCGGTAGTGATTGGAGGTGGAAGGCTTGGTATATGAGAATATACGGGAGCCTTTTCTCGAACCGTACGGGGTTTGTCCCCGGTGTTTAGGGATTCGTGTATAGGCAACGGGACGAACCCGGGAGGGTACCGAGGGATATTGGCATCCTGAGATGGTCCACGTGCGCCGGTGATATTGAGTGACGGGTGTAGCACCGGGCCGACCAAAATTGACAGTGGTTGCTCGAGAGGTGGCAACATGGAGCCTAGGTCGGCTGCTTCCTTGGTTGGAAGGCATCCCGTAAGTTGGCGGGGGAGGAACCCGATTGAAGGTTTGGTGAACTCGGCTTTGGGGAATCGTCATCCTCTACCAGACAAAAGTACCGTCTCGACCGGGGATAGCCGCTATACCACGCTCATTCGTAAGCCGTACCACGAAATTCTCGCCGATCTTCTTTCTCGCCTCTTGTGGACCTCACAAGCCCGGATGGCTTCTTCCAATGTCATATCTCGTTACCGGTGGCGGGGGTCCTTCCCCGTCACGATTTCTCGGTGAGCTAGACATGTCGGAAATGCCGGGCCGAGGGAACCGAGGGAACCGAAGAACCGTCTCGACGCCGCCGTTACCGTGATCCCGGCAAGGCGCCGACCCGGAAATCAACCACTTTCTCGCTCGCCGCAGTGGAACGAAAGGAAGGGTTTAGGCTTCGGAAAAGGGTATTTGGCTCAAGGTTTTCGGGCTTGTGCAATGTGCGCTACCGATTAAAGTTTACTTAAAGCGCGTTTTCTCGTAGTCCTAATTGGTTGGAAAAGAGCGTGTCTTCTTTTTCGCAACTAATCCTAGAGCTCTAATCGCGGATCTCGTCACTACGCTTATAAGCCCCTCGTTTCCATTGTAGATCATCTTTCTCAGACGGACTATCCCGAGCGAGGTCCGATAAGGCAAGCGAGTTCCACCGACAAAGGAAAAAAGTGAACTTAAGGCTAGCCGATCACGCAAACTTTCGACGTGTGCGGCGTACGGGCCACTGGCCGAGGTCAACGTCCTTAAGTTAAGGCGGAGTCGTGCCAAAATTTGGGCATGACCTCTCCCGACTCGCTTGTGCGAGAGACCTTTAGCTTTTAGCGTTGGCCAAGTTGTGGGCCGGCACGGTACATACGGCGAGGTTTGGTGACACGGCGTCACATTGAACCTTCTGGGTATATTTTTCGGCAGAGCTCCGCGTCAAAGTCAAGGCCGAAAAGCTCAAGACTTCGGGTCGGGAACGACCTTTGGTCTAAAACTCTCGAGCTTGACTCGGAGCGGGGCCCAGCGTGAAAAACATACACTTAGGCTTTATGACACGAGCTAAGCCAAAAACCAACCGGGGTCTTGGACAAAGTGTGACACAAAGGAGTGCATGGCTTACACGGGCTAGGATGGGATGTTTGGGACGACCCCGCGCGCCCCGAAAGGCATCTCGTGTGCCAATCGGAGTGCAACCGATAAGGCCATCCCGGGTTAGGGACGTAGTGTGCAAAGGTACCGAGGCGCAAGTGCACGTGAAGTGCGGTGTTCCGAGGCAAAGAAGTGCGCGTAGTGTGCGGTCACTAAAATTCTTTTTTTCCGAGTAAAACAGAGATTTTTCGTAATGTGTCTTAAAGAATTTATGATGCACAGCTCAAAAGACAAAGATGAAAATCAAACATGAATGGGGATGCACAAACATGGTAAGATTTTGAAAAGTTGACAATGTAATGCCTTTTGAAAAAAAAAAACCGTTCGAGGTTTAAAGTAACACACACACGAAAACGAGGAAGGGTAAACGAAAGTTTGACCCACGGAAGGCTTTTTAGAAAACATCGGCAGTTTTGAAAAAAGTATCTTTTCCCCAGCGGAGTCGCCAACTGAAATTACCCGATCTTTTCCGCGCGCGGGGCGCGGCGGAAAAGGCGGTTGTCTTTCGCGGGGGGTTGGTGTCTGAGACCTCGCTTCACGGGAAGGAGCAGAATGAGGAGTCGCCACGCGGTTTTGTATTTTGAGCCCAAACGTTGAGAAACGGCTATTGCGAAAATGGTGTCGTTTTTATTGGTAGCAAAAACTTAGGAAAAGGCTTTGAAAACAGGGATCATTTTTATTGGCAAAGAAAAACGAGTAAAAAGCTTTTTGTACCGTAGATTGTTAGGTTCTGAGGTCGTTACGTTTCGGGTAGAGTATTACGAGATCGCCCGAAACGCCTCGCATGACGAGTCTTTCTACCTTTCTCGAAATCGTGTGTGTGTGTGTGTGTGTGTGTCCTTTGAAATGGGGGCTTGAATGACAAGCTTTAATCTTGGTTTGAGTGACAAACGTTGATTAGGTGACTTTGTTTGAAAAGACGAGCGTTTGAATGACAAACGTCGGTTTTGAGTTTGAAATGAGCGTTTGCGTGGCAAACGTCGACTTTGAGTTGAAAATGAGCGTTTGCGTGGCAAACGTCGATTTTGAGTTGAAATGAGCGTTTGCGTGGCAAACGTCGATTTTGAGTTGAAAATGAGCGTTTGCGTGGCAAACGTCGATTTTGAGTTTGAAGATGAGTCATTGTTAACGATTTTTACGAGAAAAATGCGTATTAAATGATTTTAAGTGTCAAATGGCGGCTTTGAGTTTGAAGATGAGCGTTCGGAGGCCGAACGTCATTTCGCGCATTTTGAAAGAGAGTTCGACGGACGAACTCCGGTTTTGAACCGGGCATTACATTGTTAACGATTTTTACGGGAAAAATGCGTATTAAATGATATGCGATCAACGAATCGGGTTGCGACTGACTTTTGAAAAGTAAATACTATCACAATCCAAACAGATCGGACTGGTAAATGACAGGATTTAAAGCGGTGTCAACGGAATCAAACGATCCGGAATCGTAAATGACGATCAACGAGGCCAAACGGCTCGGAATTGTAAATGACGATCAACGAGGCCAAACGGCTCGGAATTGTAAATGACGATCAACGAGGCCAAACGGCTCGGAATTGTAAATGACGATCAACGAGGCCAAACGGCTCGGAATTGTAAATGACGTGAAAGTAAACGGAACGGGGTCGGAACGCCGTTTTAACCCGTGATTACTTCTCTTACGGAAAGAGAAGAGGATCGAGGGGCTAAAACGTATCGGACCCCGTTAGACGGAGGCGTCTACATTTTGACAATGACGTTCGAAACAGTTATAGCGACTGGCGCGTAAACCGAGACTAACGGAAGATTCAGAGAGAGGGAGTTATACCTATGGCTGTGGTCGACTCCTTTGGCTCGGGAGGTGTGCACGGACACGGAAAGTTATTCGAAAGGTTGTTTCGAAGTTGTAGGGTGCGTATTTGATCGAAATACGAAGGTTTCACGCGAATCGAGACAAAACGGGAGCTCTGAGGGGTGGAAACCAGCTTGGACCGTGGGGTATGAGATTTTTGGTGTTTTTCCTCCTTTCTTGCCTTTGACAAAGAACTTCTATTTATAGGGTGAAAATTGCGTAGGAGTCCGGCCGGACTTGGACCGAATTTCGTGGGTTTTGGGAATTTTGGAAACTGAGGACTTGTTGGCAATTTCAGAAAATTGCACAAAGGAGTCCTACGGACTTGGCTTGCAAACCAGGGGTATTTTGGTCTTTTGGCCTTGATTTGTGATTGACGAGTGACTAGAGGGAGGTGGCATGCAGACACGTGTCCCGTGACTCACCGTAAGTGTGGGAGTTCGTTCCCCGGTCCCGCTTTTGTCCGTTTTTTAAAATAACAACCGGAAATGTCCGAAACGCCCTGAAAGTGCCGGAAAATGCGTTGTGTGGAAAGCCATACTTTTACGTGAGATGTCACGTGATAAGTACGGTTTGACGCCGGGATGCACGGGCGCCCCGGACGCCTCGCTTGGCACAAAGAACGGGAGTTTAACGAGTTCCGGTTAACTCCGAGCGGGCCAGTTAACGGATTTCGGTTAACTTTCTGACGGATTTGGACGATCCGGATTTGGGTACTTACAGTAGGCCTAGGTGCGGGCTGGTGTCCCTGGTTGTTGAACTGTATGCCAGGCTGTGGGGAGGGTGCATAACTAAGAGGGTATTGCAGTCCTGGGGATTCTGATGAAACTGGATTAGGGGCTTGGTGGCCCATTTATCCCTGAGTGAGAAATGGGTTTGTGGAAGCTGTGTTGAGAGCAGCTAAACTAGCATCATTCTGAGGAGGGGCTCCCGACAGTTGCCCCGAACCGAACTGTGGTGGCATCCCAAACTGTCGCTGTGGCACTCTGAACTGCTATTGTAAAGGTCCGACTTGATCGGTTCCGAACTGAGGCGGGATCCCAATTTGCTGTGGCATTCCAAGGTACCCCCAACCATGAGAAGACATTCCGTGCCGATTTTGTCCCCACTGAGGGACTGCAAACTGGCTTGTCCCGTCAGGCTGCATGGATCCGGTAGTCTGTAGTTGGGAAGCTATCTGACCCAGAGATCGAGGAGCATGGGTTCTGGTAGTAGTACCATAGGAGGTTGGTGGCGGCATTCTGGAGTAGTCAGGGCGACCGAGAGTGGGATTGGGGTCCTCCTCTTCTTCCACGGTGAAGGTGCCATCGGGATTGAGACTAGCAGCCACCATGGCTCCTAATAGCTTCCATAAGGCTATTAATCTGTGCTTCCTGTCGCAATCTCATCTGTTCTGCTAACTGATTCCATTGTTGTTCTGTTTGAGGAGTCCTGGGAGGCAGAGTGATGTTGTCCCCATCGTTACCGGTGATGCGTACATTACAAACCCGGAGTCGAAACAAATGGTGAAGCTGACAATGCGCTTGACTCTTCCCAACTGATCAAACGGTGGCCCGGTGCCCGAAACCAAGCTTTGTGAGGAGTTGCGGGGGAAAGACACGAGGGTTCAGATATTTGGGGAGTGAAGGAGGGTAGGTGTTTGGGCTTAGGGCTCATGAAACATGCAGTTATTTGTTCTTGTTTACTTAAAACGTGTCTTCTTAAACCCTAAGCGGTTGAAAAAGATTGCTCTTCTTTTTCGCAAACTACTCTAAGTCCTGGATCAGTGGGACCCATCACTACGCCTGCGGACCCTCAACCCGTAACCTCGAACAAGGGTTCCGTAGGGCAAGCAGGTCCCACCAACCGAAAAGAAAAACGATCCTAAAGTCTGGCGGGTAATCGAGTCTTAACGAGTATTCGATGTAAATTACGGACAAAGCTGACGTCAAAGGTCAAGGTTATGTCCGGGGGGTTCGACGAAAAAGTCGGCATGGCCTTGACTGATAAATGTCCATAATTGATCTTGACCCGTCGTCAGTTAGGCCGTAATTTGACATGGAATAATCGTTAATCCTTGATGACTCAGTGTCATGTCGGGAGTCGGTGCATAAGTTGTGCAAGTTAAAGTCAAAGTCAAGACGCCAGTCAAGATCTGGTCAAAGTCTGTGACGGAAAACCGGCATGACTCCGACTGATTAGGGTCTCCGAAAGATTTTGACTTGGCGTGCCGACTAAGGTTTGACTGGCACGGTGTATACACAGACAGGGCATGACACGGACCAAACTAAAAACCAACCGGGTCTCGGACAAAGTGTGTCACGGACAAGTGCATGGTCGACACGAGGCTCTAAGGGATGTTTGGGTAGTCCCGTGCTCGCACCGAGAGGCGTAGTAAGGCCAAATGGGCTGCTACTGGGATTTACCCGGGTTAAGGACGTAGTGTGCAGTGTAAGGCCAAGTGCGCGTAGTGTGCGGCAGTCTATCTTCTTTTTTCCGAGTAAAATAGAAATTTTCACATGTGTCTTAAAGAGTATGATACATGCGAAAGATTTTGAGAAATTTTTTTTTGATTTTTTTTTGATTTTTTTTTTTGATTTTTTTTTGAAAATATTTTTGAAAAAGTTTTTTTTGTTTGAAAGTAAATAAACACATAAACACATAAGCACAAAATTCAAACAGTTAAGGAAACCGGTCCGACAGTCAAAATTTTGACTTTTCCTAGGCGGCCAAAAGATAACAACGCGAAATGTGCAAAACAAACACACACACACAGTACAAATGGTTTCAAATGTCGGGACGAAAGTTTGACCCACAAAAGCTTTTCTTTTTTTTTTTTTGAAATTTTTATTTTTTTAAAAAAGATAAGCTCGAATCTTTCCCAGCGGAGTCGGCACTGTGATGATGCCCGATTTTTTTTATTTTTGAAAAATCAAACGGAGTCGCCACGCCGTTTTTAGTTTAAGGGGCCAAAACTTTGAAAAATGCCCAAAAATGAGAGAAGTGAGTTCGGAGGTCACGTTACACTCCGGGAAGAACGTTAGGGTTCATCCGGAATGCTCGTAAAATGAGTCTTTCTAATTTAAAACCATTTGTGTGTGTGTGTGTGTGTGTTTTGCAAAAGGAATTTTTCTCGGAAATGAAAGTTTTGACTGACTCGGACCGAAATTTATCAAAACAATGGTGCTTCGTGAGTAAAAAAGACCGAAAAACAAAATGTCTCGTCCCTTACATTCCCGTCCGCGCGAAACCGCAGCGAGGGTCAATTCGTCCGCGCGAATGAGACAAGAATATTCCTTTTGCTTTTCACCTCCGATTCTCGTAAATTCCGTAATGTAAACTGGAGTTACGTAATCGTAACCGGAGTTTTGCAACTGAAAGTGTTACATAAAAACATTCTTGGATTTTGCAACCATGCTTGTCCCCACTTTCCTTAGGCTTTGATTAGTGATCACTAAACATGATTAGTGGTGATCTACTATATCAAGCCATCCTTAGGGTACATTAGGACTTGGAAGCATTTCATTTGCTTGGGATGGGGGGATTTAACATAAAACAAAGATTAATGTATGAAAATTGAATTTAGGTTAAGGGTGTATCAACTTTAGAGTGGATTTCTAAGGTGGTCATTAAGATGACCATCCTTGAGATCTTTGAACTCAATGTATCAACTTCACCCCTTTTGTAACCTAGGAACCTTAATGATCTTCATCCATGGAAATTGTTCCAAGGTGAAGATCTTAGGTTGGGGAAAAACATTTACAAGGAAGTAAAACAATTTAGACCATTTAAAATGGTCATCCATGGAAATTTATTCCAAGATGACCACATTTTAGGTCAAGTAAGAGCTAATGACATAGAAGAAAATGAAGATAAGAATATGGACCATTTAGTGTGATCATCCATGGAGATGAACTCCAAGGTGACCATACTTTAGGCCAAAAGATCAAGTAACAACTAGTTTATGTAAAGAAAAGGATGAACAAGCTAAAAAAATATGGATCCTTGTAGAGAATCATCCATGGAGATGAACTCCATGGAGATCCTCTTGGATCTAGGACAAGAGATGAACAACAAGTAAATGAACAAGTTACATCTTTAAAATATGAGATGTATGCATGGATGAGGGAGATTAAGGTAAGGAGAGGGAGGGTTTACCAATGGTTGTACCCTATCTTCCTTGGATTTGTGTTTGGGGCTTGAATATGATCAAGATTTGTGTTGGGATTTCGTGTTTTTGCTTGGTGTTTAGGCTGTTTTCTGGGTATTTTGTGAATATAACAGTAAGGGTTCGAATGCTTGGATGCTTAAACTGAGAGAGAATGATTTAATTTATAGGCTGATTTTAGGTTTCAAAGGTGTCCGCGCGGACGAGACTGAGTCTCATTCCTGTCCGCGCGGATGGGAGTGTAAGCGTGCCTGACTTTGCAGAAAGCAGTTTTGGCTGTTTGCATTTAATAAAAAGTTGGTCAATTTCTTGGAAATGACTCTTCCCAACCGATTTTTGACCTATTTTTGTTATTCCTTTAAGGCCCTTTCTTGTTTAAATTGCCTTAGGAAATGACCAAGATGCCCTTAACTGTTTATTTGACGTGGAAGTCGTTAAATTGAGCTGAAGGAACATTGGCGGCTAAGATTGGGACACTTACACTACTGGGAATGCTAAAAAGGGGAACACAAATGCCAAGAAGTTCAAGGGAGGTTGTTACAACTGCGGCAAACCTGGCCATAAGGCTAGAGACTGTCGGCATCCCAAAACAAACAACCAAAATGGCAACCGTCCTCAAGCAAATGTGGTAGAAGACAGACTCGTCCCCATTAGACTCCGTCGAGCTTGATCTGTCCATCGTAGTGTTTGAAGCCAATCTTGCTAAATTGGATGATAACCCAAGGGAATGGTGGATTGATACCTGAGCAACGCACCACATCTGTGCTGATCGAGAAAGTTTCTCATCATATGCTCCCTGCAGTGGAAGAAAATTGTACATGGGAAATTATGCGACTTCTAACGTGGTTGGACTCGGTAAGGTGGTGCTGAAAATGACATCAGGCAAAGAACTCACCTTAGTAGATGTTCTGCATGTCCCAAGCATCCGTAAAAACTTAGTCTCCGACCTGTTATTGAAGAAGGCCGGATTTAGGCTAGTGTTTGAGTCTGATAAGTTTATACTGACCAAGATGGGTCGATTTGTAGGCAAAGGGTACCTTAACAAAGGACTCTTTAAAATGAATGTAATGAACGTGTTCCGCCCAGAGGCAAAGAATAAAGATGTTGTTACTTATTTGGCTGAGTGTTCTAATTTATGGCATGATATATTAGGACATGTGAATTTAAATTCATTACGTAGGTTAGTAAATTTAAATTTACTTCCTAAAATGAAATTTGATTCAGAAAATAAGTGTGAAATTTGTGTGGAAGCAAAAATGATGAAGTCACCCTTCCCCACTATTGAAAGAAATACTACCCCTCTAGAATTAGTCCATGCGGACATATGTGATTTAAAACTTGTGCAAACTAGAGGTAGGAAGAAGTACTTTATAACGTTCATTGATGTTTGCACTAGATATTGTCATGTGTATCTTTTGAGAAGCAAAGATGAAGCTTTAGAAGCTTTCAAAGGATATAAGAATGAAGTTGAGAATCAACTTAATGTAACAATTAAGAAGATTCGTAGTGATAGAGGTGGAGAGTATGTAGCACCGTTTGACAATATTTGCTGGGACGCTGGCATTATTCATCAAACGACTGCTCCTTACACACCTCAATCAAATGGAGTCGCTGAAAGGAAAAATCAAACTCTTAAGGAGATGATGAACACAATGTTGATCAGCTCGGGCTTACCCGACAACTTGTGGGGGGAAGCGATCCTTTCAGCTAACTACATTCTTAACAAGTTACCATACAAGAATAAAGATAAAACTCCATATGAATTATGGAATGGAAAAAAGCCTTCCTACAATTATCTTAAAGTTTGGGGGTGCCTAGAAAAGGTATAAATACCTAAACCTAAACAAGTGCGGATAGGACCCAAAACCATTGATTGCATTTTCATTGGATATGCAGACAATAGTAGTGCATATCGATTCTTAGTGCACAAGTCTGAAATTCCTGACATAACGGCAGGAATGACTATAGAATCAAGGAATGCAGTATTCTTTGAAACTAAATTTCCATGTAAGGAAAAGAATGAAGCAAGTTCAAACAAAAGAACTTATGATACGGCTATGGTTCTTCTCAAGAAGATGAAGAACCAAGACGAAGTAAGAGGACAAAAGTAGCTAAGACCATTGGTCCTGACTTTCTAACTTACATGTTAGATGATGAACCAAGGACATTGCAAGAAGCTTTGTCTAGTCCAGAAGCTCCTCTCTGGAAAGAAGCTATCAATAGTGAAATTGAGTCCATCATGCAAAATCATACTTGGGAGATAGTAGATCTTCCTCCAGGATGTATACCGTTGGGTTGCAAATGGATCCTTAAAAGGAAGTACAAAGCAAATGGAACTATTGACAAGTACAAAGCTAGATTGGTAGCTCAAGGATTCAAACAAAGAGATGGATATGACTTCTTCGATACATATTCTCCTGTAACAAGGATCACATCCATTCGTGTTCTCATTGCTATTGCAGCTCTGCATAACCTTGAGATACATCAAATGGATGTGAAAATGGCCTTTCTAAATGGAGAATTAGATGAGGAAATTTATATGCAACAACCTGAAGGGTTCGTTGCACATGGACAAGAACAAAAGGTGTGTAAACTTGTCAAATCATTGTACGTTCTTAAGCAAGCACCAAAAAAATGGCACGAGATGTTTGACCGAACCATGTTGTCGAACGGGTTCAAAATAAATGAGTGTGACAAATGTGTATACATTAAAGGCACACCCGATGAATATGTGATTGTATGTCTATACGTGGATGACATGCTAATCATTGGAAGTAATCATAATATAATCATGAAAACCAAAAAGATGTTAAAGAAGAACTTTGACATGAAAGATCTGAGTCAAGCAGATGTTATTCTAGGGATAAAAATCTCTAGGACAGATAACGGAATTGTCTTATCACAATCTCACTACATCGAGAATGTGCTTAAGAAATTTGAAGCGTTCGATCTGCCTCCAGCTAAGACTCCGGTAGATCTAAGTATACATTTAGCAAAAAATAAAGGTGACCCAGTATCACAATTAAATTATGCTCGAGTCATAGGAAGTTTGATGTACTTAACAAACTGTACTCGACCGGACATAGCATACTCAGTTAGTAAACTGAGTAGATTCACGAGTAATCCAAATACTGAACATTGGAAAGTACTAACAAGAGTGCTTAGGTATTTAAAACATACCATAAGCCATGGATTACATTATACGAGATATCCAGCTGTATTGGAAGGATACAGTGATGCAAATTGGATATCAGACACAAAAGACTCAAAATCCACAAGCGGGTATGTATTTACCATTGGTGGTGGAGCCGTGTCTTGGAAATCCTCTAAACAAACGTGTATAGCTCGTTCCACAATGGAATCAGAGTTTATCGCCTTAGATAAGGCTGGAGAAGAAGCCGAATGGCTCAGAAATTTTCTAGAGGATATTCCATGCTGAAATAAGCCAGTCCCTCCTGTCATGGTACATTGTGACAGCATATCAGCTATTGGAAGAGCTAAAAGATGTATGTACAACGGAAAGTCGCGACACATACGGAGGAGGCATAATACAGTAAGACAATTGATCTCTAATGGAATAATTTCTATTGATTATGAAAAGTCAAAAGAAAATACAGCGGATCCGTTTACAAAAGGAATAAATAGAGATCAAATGTACAATGCAGTAAGGGGAATGGGGTTAAAACCCACACATTAAAAGAAGTCTATAGCGGTAACTCAACCATGATGAGTGGAGATCCCACAAACTTGGTTCAATGAGACAACTATGTTATGGATATTCTAGTAGCACACTTGAAACTTCTTAAAACCCATTCTCCAAAGCTGCCCAAGTGCAAGAAACCCTGCTGACGTGTGGTGAGGGTAAGCTTTAAAGCTTTTAATGATTCCTATACCTTAAAAAAAGGTGGAGTATTGCAAGTTATTCCTTATAGGAGATCACCTATATAAGTGAAGAAGTTTGGATGCTTCTAATAGAAAACACTTATGAATCCAAGATATGGTCCAGGGCCTAATTGGACACAACGTGAGAACGAAAGATATTAGAATTGTTATCGTGTAAATGTTATTGTCTTGGTTTACACAAAATGTTGATCAGTTCAAGACATCGCGTTCACTGAACAGCAAGTAAATCCGATAGCATCTTACTAGGGATGGTTTAAAGCCGAAAGCTACCTACCCCGATGCGGTAACAGTTCGTCGAGATTTTCTTAAAAGTCTGCATACATGCATTAATTTCATTCATGTGGGGGATTGTTAGAAATTGGTAGTATTATTGGTGTTTGACCAATATTTGACCAAGTTTCTAGAAATTTCTATTTTTGTAAAAATAGAAATAAGTTGCAAATAATTAATCTACATTTAGTGTAGATTAAAATGGTATATTTATTTTCTCAAAACCAATTTCGGGTGAATGAGAAATTAATTGTTAAAATGAGCAACTTAATATTGTTAATTGAAGAGAAGTTGGAATGGAAAAGTCATATCCCACATTGCTTGGACAATAGGGTCATGGGTTGCAATGGTTGGTGAAAAGACATGGGGCGACCCGTGTCTATTGGAATGGGCGGGTCAAGGCTGCTAGGGTCGGCCCAGCAGATCTCCTCCATCCAATTTGCTTAGATCCAACGGTCCAAATTTAACTGGTGCAATTTGTGTCTATTCCCAATAGACACCCCATCTCTTCAATAACTATAAATAGCCCCCTCCTCCTCATTTCATCTCCATCCAAAAATCATTCAAGCATTCTATTCTATAAAAGCATCCTAGCATTCAGAAGTCTTGCATTAAGAGTCCAAGAAAATCCCGAGTATTCAGTAGTTCGCTCGATAATTTCAGAGTTGTTGTCTTTGCAATCGAAATTCGAAAGTCGTTGTATCTTGGGGACAATTGCCGAAGACCGTGAGCACTAGTATACGGGGCAATATTGTCTTACGAAAAAAGAGTCAAACTCTTGTCTCGGCTTATTTTATTTTAGAAAAAATAATTTTTTCGTCCCGTTTCCTTTTTCAAAGCTATTTTTAAATACACCCATTTTTTCCCAACAGAACTTGTTCAAGGTATTCTTACAGAATATGGCAACTCGGGGACAAGCTCAGAATCAACCCGAGGTACGTCCAGGCCATGGGTTAGAAAGGTTTGTGAAGATGGTTCTACCAAGATTCAACGGAGATCCGGATCCAGCAAAAGCTGAAAGATGGCTCGATGCAATGAATAAGATCTTTGTGGCTATGGAAAGTCCAGATGATGAAAAATGTTAGACGTGCAGCTTTTAAACATGAGGGTCCAGCGGAGCATTGGTGGCAAATTTTGAAGGAAAGTTGGGATCAGGATCATACGTCGCAGGCTTGGGATAATTTTACTCTGAAGTTCAAAGAGCATTTCATTCCAATGGTGACCCGTGACAAAAAGGAGGTGGAGTTCTTGCTAATAGAGCAGGAAACCATGACAGTGGCTCAGTGTTCATCCAAGTTTACTGAGTTGGCTCGTTATTACACTCATTTGGTACCAGATGAAGAAAGAAGATTTTATCGTTTTGTGAAAGGTTTGAGACTCGAGTTCATGAAGCATTTGTTGACACACGACTTCCTAGATTATCAAGCAGACGTGAATAGGGCCTACAGAATTGAGAATGATATTGATGAACATCGTGGAAGACCAGAAAGTGGCGGTGGAAGTAATAAAATGTATCAAGGACAAGGTTTAGGACAAAACAGAGGACAGCCAAGGTCTTCAGCCCCATGGATTGTTCGAGGGGTATATGTTGCAGTTCCAATGGCATATCCAGTATCAGGTCAATATGGGATTGTTTGCAATTTTTGCAAGAAGATGGGGCATACCGAAGACAGATGTTGGAGTAAGCAAGGCAAGTGCATTGAATGTAGAGCATTGGGATATTTTAGGAGGAATTGTCCAAAGTTACAACGGGGACAAGCTTCAGGAATTT
Source organism: Adenophora triphylla var. japonica (assembly GCA_022495995.1). NCBI lineage: Eukaryota > Viridiplantae > Streptophyta > Magnoliopsida > Asterales > Campanulaceae > Adenophora > Adenophora triphylla. Next base: position 50,313 of record JAFEMH010007440.1, on the reverse strand, counting down.
ACAACAAAGAAGTGGTGCAAAGAGAGATAGCGAAGGGAAACCGAAAGAGAAAGTTCAAGGTCGAGTCTTTGCTTTGGGTAGTGGAGAGGTAGATCCTACGGCAGTCATTAGAGATATATTACATGTCTCAGGAGTTAAGGCTCGTATTCTTATAGATTCCGGTTCATCTCATTCATATGTGGCATTGCATTTTACTTTTTCTTTGCATAAAGTGCCTAAAATTTTGCCATATGTGTTGGAGGTTTATACTCCTATGGGAGAGTGCCTTGAATCTTCTCTGGTTTACCATGGTTATGATGTTGTTATAAGTGGGCACGTATTGCCTGTTGATTTGGTAGAATTACCAATTCGCGATTTTGATGTTATACTTGGCAGGAACCGGTTGAGTAGTTGTTATGCATTAGTAGATTGTCGTAAGAAGCGAGTCTCGTTTTCTATGCCTGATTTGCCTATGTTTGTATTTGATGCGGATAAGTCCTTATTTGGTATTCATGTCATATCTGCATTAAAGACCCGAAAGTTATTGTCTAAAGGTTGTGAAGGTTACTTGGCTTATGTGCTAGACTCGAGTAAGGAGTCATCCGAATTATCACATGTACCTGTTGTGAGTGTGTTTGTAGATGTGTATTCAACGGAGTATTCCATTCCACCTGACAGGGAAATGGAATTCTGTATTGACTTAATGCCAGGTACAATGCCAATATCAAAAGCACCTTATAGAATGGCACCTATTAAGTCAAGGAATTAAAAATTCAGTTGCAAGAGTTGTTGGATAGAGGATTTATTCGTCCAAGTGTTTCACCGTGGAGAGCACCGGTACTGTTTGTAAGAAAGAAAGATGGCACATTGCGATTATGTATCGATTATAGAATGTTGAATCAAGCTACCATCAAGAACAAATATCCTCTTTCGCACATTGATGACATGTTTGATCAACTCCAAGGTTCAGTGATATACTTTAAGCTTGACTTGCGCAGTGGGTACCATCAGTTGAAGATCAGACTGGATGATATCTCCTAGACAGCTTTCTGTTGTGAAATTGGTGCTCCCCCATTGCAATCAAAACAAAGAAATCAACACACCCACACGTACAAGAAAGAAACAATCACACACAAGAACACAAGAGTTGTTTACCCGGTTCATTCACCAACTCGTGAACTACGTCCGGGGGCAATTGCCAAGCCAATATGTATTCTAATATGTTGCTACAATGTGTTCTAGGCCGAAATTATGCTTATATAGTTATACAAGGAAGCCCTAACTCAGTTTAAGAAGAGATCTAATCAAAATAGGAAACAAAATAAAAATCTGCTGCAGATTCGGACCGAGCGCGGCCGCCCTCAAGGCCAGCGCGGCCGCCCTCAACGGCAGAAGATTTTGGCACCCACGAATGAACTCCAGCGCGGTCGCTCTCCACCTGAGCGCGGCCGCTCTCCTCGACAGAAGCACCTCCGAGATTTTTCCTTCTTGATTCACCGACTCCTCCGACTTAGGCTCCTCCTCTTCCTTGTAGTTTAGGATCCAAACCCAACAATCTCCCACCGGAGACTAAACTAACAAACATAAGAACACCCATCAACTCCCACCACGGAGTAAAGACCTTCGAACACATTTCCCCCATCCATATTGGCTTGACACTACCTCTCCTCTCCTCAAGTACTAAGGCGAGTTGAAACCAAGCGACGTTTCAACCTCTCCGTGTTAGATCGTTCTTGCCTCCCCAAATCAGCTTCTACCTTGATTTCTCCCCGCAAGTCTAACTTTTCCTTCTCCCTCCAGACCCACCTTCCTCGCAATGCCTCCCCTTGAAACTTGGACACACCTTGTTTCTTGCATCGACTGTTCTTGGTCTGAAACCGCTCTCTGTTAGGGCCCTTGGACATCCACACCACGTTGATCAACTTTGTGTCCCCCCCAACATACCGTTTCTTGATGTCTCCCCTTTTCACACCAACAGGCCGGTTCTTAAGCCTCTTGCTCCCACCGGAACGAAAAGCGACATTGTAGGTAGAGTACAACGTCTTCCCCTTAACCCCATGAGCCAACACCTTAGCCCCTTTTGTGACTTCCCAAGACCCACCAATGAAAGAAACACCATACCCTTCACTGTCAAGTTGTCCCACAGAAATCACCCTTCTCCTCAAATCCGGAACATGCATCACGTCGTGTAGTTGTAAAACAGCCCCATTAGGTGTCTTCATCATCACATCCCCAGCCCTTACCTTTGATCTTCAATGGTTGACCATCACCAAGATAGAGAACCCCAAAATCTCCAGTTTTGTATCGCTTCATTGATTCTGCATCCCCACTAGCATGACAAGAAGCTCCAGAATCCAACACCCAATCTTCACCCGACTGTTCCTCCCCTAGGATTAATACATCACCACCATCATCCACCACGTTAGCACAACCACCTTTTCCCGGACAGTCATAACTGATATGCCCCAATTCACCACAATTGTAGCACTTGACCTTTTTCCCCTTTTTCGGTCCTCCCCTTTTTCTCTCCACCCTAAGTGCAGCCCCATCTACGGAAGATTCTCCCCTTTTCTCTTTCCTTCGCAACTCCTCTTGAAGGATGAGATCTCTAACCTCCGTATACACCAATCTTTGTTGACGTACTAATCGTTGTGACGGTAACCTCCCAACTATCGTGCAATGACTTTAGTAGAAAACAAGCTAGCACTTCATCGGAGAAAGTAATATCAACACTTTTCAATTGGTCCACCATACCTTTGAAATTGCCGATATGACTTGCCGCCGTCTCGCCCCTCGACATCTTCGCATTCGCAAACCTCTTTATCAAATGCACCTTATTGTTATTCGACGGCTTCTCATACATGTCCGACAGCGTTTGTAGCAACTCCACCGTTGTCTTGGCCTCCATAGCGTTCCGTGCAACGTCGTCGTTTAGGGCACTCCTCACTGCTCCTAACGCCTTCCGATCCAACGTCTCCCAATCTCCTTGTGACATGTCTTCGGGCTTCGCCTTCAAGGGTCCATGAAGATCCTTACAATAAAGGTAGTCTTCAATCCTTGTCTTCCAAAACGTGAAATTCACACCGTTGAATTTCTCGATTGAGTTCTTCATCTTGACTGCTTCACCAAAATCCCCAAGAACGCGATTCAAAATTAATCAACTAATGAAAAGATTTTGAATCCTCCGAACCAAAGCTCTGATACCAGTTGTTGTGAAATTGGTGCTCCCCCGTTGCAATCAAAACAAAGAAATCAACACACCCACACGTACATGAAAGAAACAATCACACACAAGAACACAAGAGTTGTTTACCCGGTTCATTCACCAACTCGTGAACTACGTCCGGGGGCAATTGCCAAGCCAATATGTATTCTAATATGTTGCTGCAATGTGTTCTAGGCCGAAATTATGCTTATATAGTTATACAAGGAAGCCCTAACTCAGTTTAAGAAGAGATCTAATCAAAATAGGAAACAAAATAAAAATCTGCTGCAGATCCGGACCGAGCGCGGCCGCCCTCAACGGCAGAAGATTTTGGCACCCACGAAAGAACTCCAGCGCGGTCGCTCTCCACCTGAGCGCGGCCGCTCTCCTCGACAGAAGCACCTCCGAGATTTTTCCTTCTTGATTCACCGACTCCTCCGACTTAGGCTCCTCCTCTTCCTTGTAGTTTAGGATCCAAACCCAACACTTTCAACACAAGGTATGACCATTAAGAGTTTGTTGTTATGCCTTTTGGGTGTGTGTATGAATATGATGAATAGAATTTTTAAACCTTACCTTGATAGCTTTATTGTAGTTTTCATTGATGTTATTCTTGTCTATTCAAAGTCCCAAGAAGATCATGAGAAGCATTTGCGAATTGTGCTAGTTACAGCTCATCAGACTATTCAAGGTTTAGTTACAGCTCATCAGGCCATTCAAGGTTTACATACATCCTAATCCCTTTATTCATATTGAGCAATCTGCCTGCCAGCATTTCCATAAACCCGAACATACTGCTCCCGATTGTCCGGACTGTGATAATTTTACATTGTATGGCTCTCATGTTCCTGCAGATCCTCTTCCGTTTGGATCTCCGTCTCATTCCTCGCAAGAGGTATCTTATGGTACTTATAATCGATATGTGGCACCATCTTTTGTTTTAGATTCCGAGGCTACCAATCACATGACATCTTCCGCTGAGGGGTTAAGTCATATTTCTCCCTATAAAGGTATCGATACGGTTACTATTGCAAATGGTTCACAAATTCCCATTTCCCATATCAGTCAATCTTCTTTCTCTCTTAATAATCGCAATTTCCCTCTTCGTAATTTTTTGTGTGTACCACATATGCATAAATCTCTTATTTCTATTCGTCGATTTTCTGCTGATAATAAATGCTTCTTTAAATTTGATGGTTGTGGTTTTCGTGTGAAGGACAAAATCACGAAGCAGACTATTCTCTCATGCAGTAGCACAAAAGGTCTCTACACTCTTCGATTTGATTCCTCGGCTCGGATCAATCTATTAGCTCTAGTTGGTGAGCGTGCGTCTTCATTCACATGACATGCTCGCCTCGGCATCCTTCGTCTCAGGTTTTTAAGTCTTTAGCCAATAAAGTCCACTTACCTATTAGTGGACCTGTTTCTCATTCTAAGTGTCTCATTTGTCCTTTAGGAAAATCAAGTCAATTATCGTTTGTTTCTCGTTCTTTGAACCTAAAACTTTGAAACAAGCAAGCTTCCACATGATCATTGGCAACGTGGTATGCGGGATGAGCCCTCCGACATGTCCAAGAATGGTATGTGGACCTTAGTACCACGTCTTCCTTCCGTGAACATTGTTAGTAGCCGGTGGATTTTCAAAGTTAAGAGAAAAGCGTATGGCGGCGTTGATAGACACAAAGCACGACTTGTGGCACAAGGTTTTTCACAACGAGGAGGATGTGGATTATGATGAAACGTTTAGCCCGGTAGTGAAGCCTCGCCACGATCTCGAACTCTCCTTGTTCGGCTCACTCTCGCACATGGCCCTTGCAACAGCCTAGATGTAAGAAATGCGTTTCTTAATGGTATTTTGCAAGAAAAAGTATGCATGAAGCAAACGCCGGGGTTCTCTAATGCGATTTTCCGGATCATGTTTGCCATCTTCATCGCTCCATCTACGGTCTAAAACAATCACCCCGAGCTTGGTTTCGTAGACTCCATGATTTTCTTATTTCGATAGGCTTCTTCATCAGCAAATCGGATAGCTATCTCTTTATCCGACATTCGGATTCCTCTCTTGTGGCTACATTGCTTTATGTTGATGATTACATTATCACAGGTTCCTCCCCTACTGAGGTGACTTGATTTATTGATATTATTTGTGATACTTTTGAGAGTCGTCGTCTAGGCCCTCTTGGTTTCTTTTTCAGGATTGAAACACATCGCTCCGAGTCTTCTCTTCTCTTCAGTCAGACTCGATATGCTTCTGATCTTCTCCGAAAGTTCAAGATGGATGGATGCAAACTGGCCACCACCCCACTCATTACCGGTTCTCATCTTAGTTCTCACATGGGAGACCCTATCTCGGATGTCACTTCCTATCGCTGTATGGTTGGTGGCCTCCAATATTTGACACTTACTCGTCTAGACATCACATTTGCAGTAAATGAGGTTTGTCAGCACATGCACAGTCCTAGGACTTCTCACCTCATTGCGCAGTCAAAAGAATACTTCGTTATGTCAAAGGTACCCTATTCACTGGCCTTAATTTTCTTTGCTCCCCGGACACTTCTTTGCGGGCATTCTTCAACTCAAATTGGACAGGGTCACCTTGTTGTGAATATGGCCCTCCACACCCAAGCAAACCTACAAGAATAATTAGTGCACACAAACCAAGCACAAGAAATCAACGAAACAGAAAAGAACACAAGAAATTGTTAACCCAGTTCACCAAATTGATTGGCTACGTCTGGGGGCACTACCAAGCCAGGATCTTGCACTATGTAATTAGAATTTGTGTTACAATGAATAAAGGGGCGGAACATTGCTTTATATATGCCCAAGAAAGTATAAAACCAAACCCTAGCTTAAGCCCAGAAAACGCATTAAGCCCACGAACAAATTTCCTTGGCCGGCCTTGAGGCGCCCGCCTCAAGGTGCTCAAGCGGCCGCCTGGAAATTGCTCCAAAACCATGCCTTCCTTCGGAGCTCGAGGCGCCCGCCCCAAGCATGGCCATGCGCCCGCCTCAAGCAAGTGATGCCAACGCCAAGATTACGTTACGCGAGGCGCCCGCCCCATCCAGGTGATGCGCCCGCCTCAAATGCGCTCCTAGAACCGACGAAGGTTGGTCCCTATCTCAACAATCTCCCACCTAGAGATCAACCGCATATACAAGCCCCGTATCCGTTCTTCAACTCATCCTTGGTGTCCTCCTAGTGCTCACCTCGATCATGGTAGTGCCATCCTCCTCTCTCATTCTTCAAGCCCAATTGAAGCTTTGCACAGCTTCAATTTCTCAAGGTTCACAACCTTTGTCAACATGTCAGCCGGATTTTCCGATCCCAATATCTTCTCAAGCCACAAAGTCTTCTTCTCCAAGAGATGTCTGATATAGTGAAACCTTAATTCAATATGCTTTGTCCTCGAATGAAACGCCGGATTCTTTGCCAAGTGAATTGCACTCTGACTGTCACTGTAGAGAATATTACCACTTCGCGTCTTCCCAAGTTCACCCAAGAAGTTCGCAGCCCAAACCATCTCTTTACTTGCTTCCGTCACGCCACATATTCTCGCTTCGCTAGCCGATCGAGCCACGATCTTTTGTAACTTAGAAGCCCAAGAAATAATTGTACCACCCAATGTAAACACATAGCCCGTAGTACTCCTTCTTTTATCAAGATCACTTGATGCCAAGTCTGCATCAACATAACCCGCTAACACCACTTCCTTGCTTGAAAAACATAGAGCCTTACCAGCAGTACCCTTCAAGTATCGTAGGATCCACTTAACCGCTTCCCAATGTTGCTTTCTGGATTGCCCATGAACCGGTGACAACTCCCACCGCATGTGCAATGTCCGGCCTTGTACACACCATTGCATACATGAGACTCCCCACAGCTGAAGCATATGGAGTTCTCTCCATCTTGTCACGCTCTTCCTTGTCCCTAGGTGAGTCTTTCTCGGATAACTTGAAATGCAAACCCAATGGTGTCCCCGTTGGTTTTGCCCCTTCCATACAAAATCTTGCCAAGACTTTCTCAACATATTCTGCTTGCGAAAGAACCAACTTGCCCGACTCCCTATTCCGATCAATCCGCATGCCCAAGATTTTCCTTGCCTCTCCCAAATCCTTCATCTCGAACCGCTGCGACAGGCCGAGTCTTCAACTTTGTTTACCTCTCTCTTGCTAGAGCCCGCTATCAACATGTCGTCCACATATAACGGCAAGATAATATACCCATTGTCCGTGTTCTTGAAGTAGCAACAATGATCCGCCTCACATCGATGAAATCAATGTCGTGCATGAATCCGTCAAACTTCTGTACCCTTTGCCTAGGAGCTTGTTTAAGGCCATACAAGCTCTTAGTCAATCTGCAAACTAGCTCCTCATTACCCTTAGACAAGTAACCCTCTGGTTGTGCCATGTAGATCTCCTCCTCCAAATCCCCATGAAGAAAGGCAGTCTTCACATCCATTTTGTTCTAGTGACAAGTCATCCGCCACTACTATCCCCGGAACCATTCGATAGTGGTCATCTTCACAACCGGAGTGAACACTTCGGTGTAGTCAATACCATACTTCTGCTGAAACCCTTTAACAACCGAGTCTTGCCTTGTAACGCTTGCTACCGTCTGCTTCCTCCTTGATCCTGTAAACCCATTTGTTATGCGGCGCCTTCTTCCCCTTAGGTAGTTTAGTCAACTCCCAAGTTTTGTTAGCCTTCAATGAGACCATCTCATCATCCATCGCAGCTTTCCACTTGTCACAAAGCACACTCTGACTGCCTCCGCATAACATTCCGGTTCCCCATTATACGCATCGGCAACAAATAATAATTCGAAGGAGTATACATCGGGTGATCCACGCGGTCTGCTGGATCTACGCGGCGGAATATCCGGTTACGGAGTATGTGGTTCATCTTGATGACCTCCACGACCATGGTCAACATGACATGGCCCATCTGCTCCCACCCGAAGTCGGAATATCAACCTCTACAACCTCCGGTTCCGAACTAGTGTCATCAGATGCCCCCTTTCTATCCTTGTACAAAACACTGTTCATTGAATACCACATCTCGACTACGAATAACCTTATGGTTTTTATCATCCCAAAATTTATACCCGAAGTCATCCCCGCCATACCCAATAAACGTACACTTAACGGACTTAGCATCTAATTTAGTTCTTTCGGCGAGTCAATATGAACATAAGAAAGCGCAGCCAAATACGCGAAGAAAGGACAGATTTACACCTTGCCACTCCAAGCTTCCTCTGGAATTCCATTCCCCAATGGAACCGACGGTCCCCTATTGATCAAGAAAGGCTGCCGTGTCAGCTGCATATGCCGAACGTCTTCGGAAGTCCACACTTCAATCTCATACTTCTAGCCCGCTCGTTGAAAGTCCTGTTCATCCTCTCTGCTACCCAGTTGAGTTGTGGAGTCTTCTTTGGAGTCTTCTCCATACGAATACCATTCGCGGCACAATATTCCCTAAACTCGGTAAGCTCATACTCCCCACCATTGTCGATCTTAAGCACTTAAGCTTAAGTCCCGTTTGATTCTCCACCAAAGCCCTCCACTTCTTGAACACCTCGAAAGCCTCATCTTTCCCCTTCAAGAAATAGACCCAGACCTTCCTTGTAGAATCATCAATGAAAGTCATGTAATATGACGCACCACCCAGAGATGTAACCGGAGATGGCCCCCACAAGTCCGTGTGAACCAATTCCAACTTTGCTTCCCTCAAACCCCTAACTGTCCTTGAGAAATTATTTCTCCCTTGTTTGCCAAACATACAATCTTCGCAGATCCCCACGTTGGTGTCTTCAAACCCGGTAGTAGACCCTTGGAACAAAGTACCTTCATCCTGTCTCACTCATGTGACCCAATCGACATTGCCACAAATCGGTATCACCCTTGGCTGCACGCCACCGCAATACTATCCTTGGTGTTGTTCGCCAAATACAAAGTACCCTCCTTATTACCCCGAGCGATCTCACAATCCTCCTTGGTAATAACCCAGTTCCTGCAGCCGAAAGTCACCTTGTAACCCTCATCATCCAACTGCCCAACTGAAAGTAAGTTCTTCTTCAAACCCGAATGTGTCGAACCCCGTTCGGATGTAGAACCTTCCGTCAGATGCTCCTATTCGACATCCCCCTTCCCCTTGATTTCCAAAGGCTCCCCATCAGCTAGATAGACCTTCCCGAAATCACCGGAAGTATAATTCTCCATCTCTTCCTTATGCCCGCAAGAGTGGAATGATGCCCCCGAATCCAGCACACCCATGATTCTAGCACTACTGACACTAAGAACAAGTACATCATCACCTTCGACTGTCACATTCACCTGATTGCCCTTACGATTAGGACAATCCCTTTTGAAATGTCCCAACTCCTTACAATAGTAGCCTTTGAGCAGAACCCTTTGCAACCTTTGGTTTTGTTCTCCAAGCTTTGACCTTACCACTCACAACGTTCTCCCTTGATTCGGTCCTTCCTGTTTGCTAGTACCGGCTTCCCTACTAGTAGTAGCCAAAGCCGATCCCGAAGCACTTGATGTCCCCAACTTCTTCATGCGATTTTCTTCACCTAAAAGAAAGTCTTTAACATCATCATACTTCAATTTATTCTTACTGTTTGAAGCGTTGATTCAGTCCACCGTTCCGCTCGACTTGCCGGTAAAGAAGCTAGCAACAGACATGCATGAACCTCGTCATCGAACTTGATCGCCACCGCAGTCAATGAATCTATGACATCCATAAACTCATCAATGTGTTTAGCCAAGGATCCTCCCTCTTGCATCTTGAGACTACCCATCTTGCGTATCAAATCAACCTTATTTGCGTGACGGAGTTTCAAATCTCTCAGTAAGATAATCCAATAGCTCCTTGGTGGTTGTAGCCTTCTTGGTAGTCTTCGCGATCCACTTTGACAAAGTAGATCTCACCACCCCTAAAGCCTTCCGATCCATGAGTTCCCATTCTTCCTGTTCTTCGTCTTCCGGTTTGACTCCCTTCAGAGGCTTGTAGAGATCTTTGTTGTACAAGAGATCTTCAATCTGCATCCTCCAATATCCGAAATCAGACCCATCGAATTTCTCCACCGCTTGTTTGTCCTTGCCCATTCTTGATTGCTTGAAACAACTCCCTTGATCCTAAACCAAGAGCTTTGATACCAGTTGTTGTGAATATGGCCCTCCACACCCAAGCAAACCTACAAGAATAATTAGTGCACACAAACCAAGCACAAGAAATCAACGAAACAGAAAAGAACACAAGAAATTGTTAACCCAGTTCACCAAATTGATTGGCTACGTCTGGGGGCACTACCAAGCCAGGATCTTGCACTATGTAATTAGAATTTGTGTTACAATGAATAAAGGGGCGGAACATTGCTTTATATATGCCCAAGAAAGTATAAAACCAAACCCTAGCTTAAGCCCAGAAAACGCATTAAGCCCACGAACAAATTTCCTTGGCCGGCCTTGAGGCGCCCGCCTCAAGGTGCTCAAGCGGCCGCCTGGAAATTGCTCCAAACCATGCCTTCCTTCGGAGCTCGAGGCGCCCGCCCCAAGCATGGCCATGCGCCCGCCTCAAGCAAGTGATGCCAACGCCAAGATTACGTTACGCGAGGCGCCCGCCCCATCCAGGTGATGCGCCCGCCTCATACTGCTCCTAGAAACGACGAAGGTTGGTCCCTATCTCAACAATAGGCGGCCGCTTGAGCACCTTGAGGCGGGCGCCTCAAGGCCGGCCAAGGAAATTTGTTCGTGGGCTTAATGCGTTTTCTGGGCTTAAGCTAGGGTTTGGTTTTATACTTTCTTGGGCATATATAAAGCAATGTTCCGCCCCTTTATTCATTGTAACACAAATTCTAATTACATAGTGCAAGATCCTGGCTTGGTAGTGCCCCCAGACGTAGACAATCAATTTGGTGAACTGGGTTAACAATTTCTTGTGTTCTTTTCTGTTTCGTTGATTTCTTGTGCTTGGTTTGTGTGCACTAATTATTCTTGTAGGTTTGCTTGGGTGTGGAGGGCCATATTCACAACACACCTGATGATCGTCGTTCTACTACCGATGCATGCATATTTGTGGGTCCTAACCTAGTCTCTTGGACAACAAAGAAGCAAACCACAGTACCACGGTCCAGCAGCGAACCTGATTACCGAGCATTAGCAACCACTGCATCAGAATTGCGTTGGTTTTCCTTTCTCTTCCTAGAACTCAGTCTCTTCCTATCTCCGCCTCATCTTCACTGCGACAGTAATTCAGCATTACATATGGCGCGAAACCCGGTTTTTCATGCACGCACACGTCTTGTAGAAATAGATCCATTTTGTCCGTGATCTCCAACAACGCAGGTTCCTTCGTCTATCCTATATATGTATCTACAACTGACCAACTTGCAGACTTATTCACTAAATGTGTGTCCCGACCTCGTCTACAATTATTGTCGGGCAAGCTTCAACTCTCACTCGTGCCGCTTTGATTGAGGGGGGGGAGGGGGTTAGACCTCTATAATTTCCGGATCACTCAATCATATCTTTGACCTCATCTTCAGCAATGAATCACTGAAAATAAGGGTATAATATTGTTAGATTGATTTTGTATTATTTTGTGTACTATATATTTAGTCATAGTAATTATCTCTTTCCTAGTATAGAGTTTTACCATAGATAATTAGATAGGACTTTGTTTGTAAAGTGTATATATATCCTACCTACTACATGAATAATAATCACGTTGAGAATTATCTCCATACATTGACTTATTCCCTCGTCTCTTTCATTGTTCAATAGTTACAAGTTTTTCAAGTCAAGCTTCAACAATCTTAAGACAAAATTCATGGCATAAAGTCTCGAGGCCCCAACAGAACTTGTCAAACTTGCCATGTTTGATGGAGGAAATTTCTTGCGATGGCTGAAGAAGGTCTGGTTCTTGCTCTTGTCCCATTGAGTGAATTATGTAATAAGAGTTTTGAAGCCAAGTGAAAATATATTTTATCCTTTTTTAATTACTCTCAAAGAAAAAAAAAAAAGCAACAACAAGAATGATAGCAACAACTAAACCTAATTGTGAAACACAAACAAATATTCATTTTTATATCCACTCGCATCCCATAATAATGGCGTCATATTGATGGACTCTTTTCCGCTCTTTTTATGCTGTTTGAAGGTTAAAGTTTGTTTTGGAGAGAAGTACTCGATTCGGCACCATACACATACTATAGAGTCATTAGCCCCGAGCAAAAACTGTGGACACCCTGGGAGATTAAAAAAAAAAATTAACTTTTTACCATGAGAAGAACGATTCTACTTTCTTCTAATGAAAGCAAATAGAAATTCACCTGTCCGATACACTTTCCTCATGTTAAGGATTTCGTTATAGTCTTACTTCCTTCCCCAATTTCTACTTGGGTGAGAGACGACAAATTAGAAGATGGCATTCTGTATGAACACAAATTCAATTAAAAATCACTTAAAAGTGAAATAAAAGTAACTGACAATGGATTATGTTTCGTTCTCTATGATTTTGATGAAAATAGAGGATATAAATAAATCAACCATGTTATGAGATGGTAGAGCTCTGCGTACCTGCAACGTTGAGGGACAGTCCATGAGGAGTTTTGTGGTGCGGCATTCATTTGCGATGACATATATTTTCGCCAATCATTGAGCATAAGTCCAAGGTCGAAAACCTTGTTGTCTAGACCAATGCAACAATTTGCATGCATTGTACATACTTTATTCAAATCTTTGCTTGTTTGACAAAATCCACCAAAATAAGTTGTATCCAAGAACCTGATTTGCAGTCCAATTTGACTGATAAAAGGATCATATTTTATCTTATTAAGCACATCTTGCGTTTTTGAGCCAGGAAATCTTCCATTGCACCAAAACTTGTAAAATTCAATGGTTTTGTTGTTTGATTTCACAAATTTAAAACCTGCATTGGGAAGGTTATTTATATCGAACGCATTTCCACTGAAGTTATCACAAGCGATTTGAAAATCAGCTTTGGCATAAAAATGTGGAAAGGGGTCTCGAAACCACATTATATCTGTATCCTGCAAAAATGAAGAAAAGTTTCATGTATTTGGACGTAGCAAGAGATTATATATGCTTTTATATAATGTTCTTAGTTTTACACCTAAGAAATTGCTAAAACACATTGGAAAGAGAGCATGCTTTCATGATATAATGTATGATAAATCTTTTGTTGCGGTGCTAAGAAAAAAGTCTAGCTAGCTACTATAAATATATATCTAATAAATACTCCCTCCGTCTCGGTTCACTTGGCATCAAAGAGATGGGCACGGTAACTAAGAAAAAGTAAGAGAAATAATTAATTAAAGAAAATGTTGTGAGTAGAAAAGGTAAAGTAGGAAAGAGAATGAGTGAAGAAAATAGTGATTTGATTGGTGTTGTGAGTGTAAAAACTTTTCATTTTGGACAGTGTCAAGTGAGGTGGGACGGACCAAAATGGAAATTAGTGTCAAGTGAAGTGGGACGGAGGGAGTAAGTATTAATAACTCAGAGTATGTATTTTGATGCTAAATGATTATTATTTTTAAAAAAAATTGACTTGTAAATTAAATCAATGTTTATATCTGTATGAGTTACCATTTCTAGTGATTGGTCATATTTTATACCAACTTCAACCCTCCCAAAACTGCATACCAACTTCAACCCCCGAATTGCATAATTTGTTAAAAAAAAAAAAAAGTTAGTGTAGTTTTAAGAACGTACAATCAAGTGAAAAAGAATAATCTAAAGAAATCAATCGTGCAATTAAACAAACCTACTACATGTTCAGATAGGTTAAAAATATTTAAGATTGGTAAAAAAATGCATACCGTGAAAAGGAAGTTGTATCCTAAACGAAGAATCGAACCAAGAAAATTAAGCCTCCACCACATCATGTCAAGGTAATCAGGCTTCATAAATTCCGCTTCACCAGAAAAATCAGTCCCGTTTGTTTTATGAGCATAACAATGCAAATGTATTTTTAAACAACGAGCATAAGCATGTTCGTCTAATGTTATAACCACCAAATGATTTAGAAGCTTTTGTGTTTGATACCCAATCCGAAAGCTTTCAAGAAATAGGTCGAACATAGAGTTTGGTTCTGCCCAAGCTTTGTTCAACGTTGTAATTATAACAGTATTATCGTCCATGGCAGCATTTTTCAATATACTCCTCAGATCGACTGCTTTTTCCTGCTTAATATTTTTGAAAATTTGGATTAAGAAATAGAAAAAGAAAAGAAAATAAAATTTCTGAATTGGCAGTGTAAAAACTAAAAAGCCATAAAAAATTGAATACATCACATTTGTTAATCGATAATCTCTGAACAACAATCCATGCACAATAACAACTCATAGACTATCTCGACTCAAACTTGAATAATAAAATTATAAATCCAGATCTGTTCTTGTTTTTTGCAGTCTATTGTCCTAAATAATTTAGATTAGAAAAACTAAACAATAATTATAATGCAATTTCAAAAATATCGAGGATCATCAATATGATATTTGACTTGTTAAATGGCATGATTTTTTTTTTAGATGAATTAATGGAGCATCATACATGTTGCAAATGACCACTCTCAACAACCCCAAAAAAGTGTCTATCTTTTACCTCAAAGGAAATTTGAAAATTTTGAAGCAGTTTTAATCACCAATATACAAAGGTACCCTCAAAATCGTTTTTATAGACTTATACATACGATCGTAGAAAACTTCATACCTATCAAATGGAGCTTTTTTAAAGACAGAAAAGGCCAGTAAATTGATACTCCCTCCGTCCCAATCTAAATGTCCAAATTGACCAAAAAAAAAAATTTGACTTAGATATAAATGCAAATCTAATCATCCTATTGAAATTTTAAAAATTGTTATTGATAAATAAATTAATAATTTATCAATAACAATTTTTAAAATTTTAATAGGATGATTAGATTTGCATTTTATGTCTAAGTCAAACTTTTTTTTTTGTTGACTTGGACATTTAGATTGGGACGGAGGTAGTATCATATATTAATTCCGGGAAAATTAAAGAAATTGACTTTTGGTGTATAACGTGATTAAGGTTTGAGGTATAACGTGATGAAGTTTTGAGGTATAACGTGAATTATAAATATCTTTAAAATGAATTGAACTCTAAAAGCAAAAAAGAGTATAACGTGATTAAGTTTCATTCCAAAAATTAAAATAAAAAAACCATTTATTTAACTTTAAAGGTTTCGTTCTTATTGAGATAAAAGTGGGGGAAATGAATTATCACATTTAGAAGTCCACGGGTCGGATTCTGACCCATGACCAGCCACTTCTTCTTCACGCCAAGCACGTTCCAGCCAGCAACATTGATGCAAATTGGGCCTTGAACCCAATTTTAGGCCTTATCATATATAAATGTGTTATAATTTTTTTTTTTTGCTCCAGGACCCATGGGTCCGACCCTGACACGTGGCAGCCTCTCATAGGCCCAAAAAAAAAAAGTTTTTTTTAAAAAAATTTTAAATTTTTTTTTTTCAGTTTGTGAAAAATAATAGTTACTATAACATAATGTAATGATTGTATGCATATAAAGTAATAGTTTGTATACATTAAAGTAATACATATATACAGAAAAGTAATAGTATTTTTCCCTATGTTTTCTTCGTTAGGCAAAAGTAATACTTATTATAACTAAAATATAGCAAACGTGTTATTTATATGTAATAGTATTTGTACATAATTGTAACACATATGTATAGATATCTATATGTTTTCAAACAATAAGTTACAATGAGTTCAAATTTATCATGATACATGTAAAAGTATTACATTATCTATAGAAATATGTTATAATTTCATCTATCAAAGTGTTACATTTACTTGTATAAACTATTACATTCATATACATAAGTTATTACTTTTCAAATGTAATACATATAATTTGTATTACATTTGAAAAAATGGGTAAAAATGAGCTTTTGTTTTTTTAAAACAGGTATTACGTTTACTTATGAACAATATTACTTTATATGTATACAGTCATTACATTAAGAGATGGTAACTATTACTTTTTCTAAACCACTAAAAAGCCGAAAATATAATATAAAAAAAAAAATTGACCTATAAAAGGCTGCCACGTGGCGGGTCATGCCCCATGGTTCATGGGTCGACCCGTCTTATGCATGAGACAGATCCCCTTGTTCTCACGGGAGACCACCTCAAAAAGAAAACTATCTTTAAAACTGCCGAAAAGGGTTATTGATGAGATGGATCTAGAAATGGGGAAAAATTATGAATTGAAAAATGTTCATTCGGTTCCGAAAGAGTCTCCCATATTTTTATTTGTCAATTTAATTAAACTTTGATCAACAATTTATTTATGTCAATCTATTTTTCTTATTAATAGTGTATTATAATATATTTTAATAGTTTTTTTTCCTAAATATTTTGTTGATGTTCATTCAAAATTGAATCTATATTTAAAATTTTCAGAAATGAATGGATTACAATTTCAGCATCATGAAAATTGATCTCATTTAATTAAAATGGGATATATCATATCAGCGTCATTTAATTTTTTACTTATTTCGTCCAAAACAAATCTCATTAAATTTGTATTTGTTCCCAAAAGATAGACACATTTCTAGAAAGTTTAGTAATTAAAATGTAATTCAAGAAACTACAAGTAAATAATGAATCATCCATACAAACTTTTAATTGTCAAATGAGACTTATTATTTGTTTTCATAATTTTTTTTTTTTAATTTATTTTAAGCAAATGAGACTTTTTATTTTGGAACCAAGAGACGAGAGTATTAATTACATTTTTCATTAAGAATACAATTGTTTATCAAAATTTCTCCAAAATCAATAATCAAACCAAAAAAATGAGCATTCATTCATTCACTTAGGTAAATGATGTTAAGACGACTTCCTATTCATTTTCATGACGCTAGAACAAAACATACCTTCATAGGAGTTGTAGATTGATTTCCGCCCGCAACAAAAGTAAATGAATTGTAGTGAGTGACCAATTGGAGAGGATAGGAGTGAAAATGAAAAACGAGACATAAGAGAGCGGCGACAGCAAATAAAACGACCATCCTTGGAGCTTTTACATATAAAATGTACTTGTTGTGGCCGCCATCGATTGTATTTGATGTCTCCGATGCCTCTGGCACAGACTTCCGATGGTAACTAGCGTTTGTAACACCAGCAACTGAATCCATGCCTGATAACGAAAATAGAAAAAATTAAAATAAAAAACTGGGGGTATGATCTTCTTGATATTTCTATGTAAAAGAGGTCATAATATATATAATGTGATGAAAACAAAGTCAACTTCAAATATGTAGGAAGGACATTATTACAATTAAAGTAATGCTATATAAATACTTTTGAAAAGTATTAATATAGAATGTACTTTAAAATATTAATTTTTGTAATAAACTCTTGATATGCTCCTTCTATCCAAAATAGAGAATCACATATTGATTATATTGATCAATTTTAGAATATTATAAATTTTAATTAAAGAATTATTGATGCAGCCAAAATCTTAGAAAAAACCAATTTTTTATAAAGTTTAGATAAAACGGGTTTTGTAAGGAAGCGGAATAACGCTCAAAAGAAAAGGCATGCGTCGGAATCCCATGTATCGATTCTTCCGACAACTATTGCGGTAATCCCTGAATACGAATTGTTCTTTCATTAAACAAATCTAATTAAAAAAAGATATGCCCTTTCAACGTAGCATTCCACCCAGTCCCATAAGTCGATTTTTAATTAAGCAAGGACTTGAGATTTGCAGTAAGAATATGGGATTTGGGTTGATGAGTGTAACCCTTCCTTCCCTATTTTTTAATAGAAATTGAGTACCAGTTAATATATGATCAAGTGTCAGTTGGTGTATAAGAGAGTGCCAGTGAGGGTATAAGAGAGTGCAAGTGAGTGTATAATAAAGTGCCAGTAAGTGCGTAATTGATTGTCAATGCATGTTTCGAATGTTAGTGCGTGTGTTTTTAAATGTCAGTGCATTTATTTATGAGTGCCAGTGTTTCACATAATTTTTTTACTCAGGTTTTCTCTTTTTTATATATAAAATAAGAGTGCTAGTGCATGTGTATTTGTTACACTCACACTGACACTTTTTACACTGGCATTTTGTTACACTCACACTGGCACTTTGTTACACTAACACTGGCACATTTTTATCCTATAATGACAATCTTTATACCGAATTAATAATACATGCACTGACACTTTTCACACTGACACTTTGTTACACTCACATTGGCACTTTGTTAATCTAATACTGGCATTTTTTTTACACTGTCACTTAATATACATGCACTGGCACTTTTTTACATTAACACTGGCACTTTGTTACACTCACACTGACACTTTTTTACACTAACACTGGCATATTTTTAATCTACACTGACACTTTAACCCAACGTGTTTCTGTTCTGGCCAAACTACATACACTGGTATTGTAAAACAAATGGACTGGCATTTATTATACCTAGCACTGGCTAATCAAAAAGGGCTTTTTTACGATGTTGTCTAACTTCGTGAAATGTGGTTAATTTTTACGGATTGTGCCGAACAATTGGCTTGAGAGATTTAGTGGATTGCAGTTGATTTATTGAGTAGTAGCAAGCAAATCGGGGCCGTCAATGTCCTATCACGATCGCACCTCTTCGCCGGCATGGAGTACGCCCTTTTTAAGAGAGAGACGGAATCGTAGTAGCGGAGGGTTTGAGTGCATTGTCAAAACCCGTTTTTTTAAGGTGTAGAAAAAACTAGTTTTTTATAAGATCAACTCATTGATGCAGTACTGGAAATACTATATATCACTTTTGTAAAAAAAAAAAAAAAAAAAACTACATATCGGACATAACTTTCAAGATTTCTTCAAAAGTAAATAAATTTTATTATTTTACTTTAAGTTTATTGATATTCACAAAATAAACCGGGTGTAAATTTACACTTTTATAAATGATAAAAAAGTGGAGGGTCTCTTAAGGGGACCTCAATGAAATATTGACAAGAATTGTATAGTAGAAGTCAAATGACAATTATTAAATAATACTGCAAATGCAAGATGTAGATGTAGTATAGAGACAATAAATGCGGATCGATCTCACGAGCACAGTGTTAATATTAATTAATACTTGCTTTTAAATAAGAACTAAGAATAAGAAATGGATTTTGGGAGAAAATTGTTTTGTTGATTATCCAAAAATAAATGCAAACTACTCTCTTATATTGAACTCTTTATAATGAAGGAAATTCTCGGGATTGGTATTCAAACAACATGTATTCATCAACAATTATTCATGGTTTAGATAAAGGTTTAATCAAAAATCAAGGATGATACGCTATTTGTGCTACCTTCTCACGATTAAGCAAGATAGCACATGTATTTTAATACTAACACGACCTTTCTCTCACTACAAGAAAAATAGCCTATTGTGACTGCTTTTTGTGATGGCTAAAAAAAGCAGTCTCTATAGACCAGATAAGGAGACGGAAATAAAAAGCAATCACGTTACCTTAAGGAGATGGCAGTACAATCACATGTGCAATCACGTTTGGTAATTTCGTCCGGAGCGCCAACGTGGAAAACGGGCGCCAATATGAAAAAATCAAACGTGACTGCTTTTTTGAAACTGTGATGACTTTTGCAATCACGTTTGATTAATTATATAATTTAATCAATATAAATACATGGAAAAAGTAATTTTAATAAAAGGCGACGGCCAATTCAATCACATAATACCGTAAATGATATAAAAAAAAATTAAATTTGAGATACCTAAATTAAAGAACTAAATCATAAATAAAATAAAGAAACAAAGGCTCTCTCTCTCTATCTCTCCGCTCTCTCCCTCTCCCTGCTCCGCTCCGCCTCTCTCCGCTGCGTTCGTCTCTCCCGCTCCGCCTCTCTCCGCTCCGGTCGTTTCTCCGGTCAGCCTCTCTCCGCTCCGGTCTTCTCTCCGCTCATCATCTCTCTCTCTCCGATCCGAAATCGAGCCAGTTCAAGAGGTATAATTCCCCTCATTTTGAGTTTTTAACATGGATTTGACCATTTTGATCCGAAATTGGTCTATAAGTATACAAATATTGCGTGTTTTGTATGAATTTATGATAGTTTGATTTAATTTTGAAAAGTCAATTTCGACTGTTTTGGTATATTTTGTCGGTGTATTTTTGTTGATTAGCTATGTTCTCGATTTGGGGTTTATTTTTAACCCAAAATTAGGGTTTAATTCCTGGTGTTCTTCCCCTAAAAATGAAAGAGGATTCTTTGCTTGGTACATTGATGGATCTGTTTTTTTTGGTATAATATTTGTTACTTGTGTGATTGGTTGTTGACAGGTTCTTGAAATTATGGTTTTCTGTGGGCATGGGGTTTGGTCTAACCACTCTGTTTGGAATTTCCATGGTTAGCAACCCAATTCATGACTAATAAAATTTTCAAATACCATATTGGGTTGCTTGTTCGTTCTACTTATGTTTCATCAGTCCAGGCAGACCTGATGGAAACCAGGAGAAGACACGAATGTCGAGCAAAATCTTCAGCTATGACTAACCAAAGATGTGTGAATCTTGAGCCTTTGCTTGCAATGGATTGGCTGGAGATCGCTTGGGACGAATTGCATATCAAAGAGCGTGTTGGTGCTGGTAATTTCCCATCCAGTTGTGTTCCATCTATCATTTTCCTATGTTGAGTGTCTCGCATCTATGGATGGCAAGAGTAAACTGATAGAACTATTTGCTTGCTTCACAGACTCCTTTGGTACAGTGCATCGTGCAGAATGGCATGGATCGGTTAGTACCATCTACACCCAGCTTTTACCATGTAGAGATGAAATACAATGTTTTCCTGATTAATTAAGCAAATGTTTGGGCCCTGCTAAGAATGTATTCTTTTGAAATCCCACACTCACACCCACGCTTGATATGCACGTTAATTTTCTTAGGTTTTTCAAATCTCTTGCTCTTTCTGCACATATTTTCAGATTCAATCCCACACTCACACCCACGCTTGGTATGCACATATATTGAGTTTTGAAATGCGTTGATGGTTGTTAGGGTTTTCAAATCTCTCTCTCTCTCTCTCTCTCTCTCTTTTACTGTTAAAAATCCAAAAGTCATCTGACAGTCTTTTTATACAACTTGATTAGATTGATAAGTTGCAGTCGACTTTTCACCAATGGGAACACACAATTACAAATACTGAAGAGCGTTTCCGTCTCACAGAGGAGTTCCATGCCAGTTGTGAGAGCACCGAGTGGCAGGTATATGTTCGAAGTATGATATTTTGGTTGCACAAGTTTTACATGTTTTGTTGTTTCTGTGAAATATGAGTATGCACTTCCCTCTTATAATTTGATGTAGTATATTGCAGCAAGATCGTACCTTCATGTTGATTCTTAACCATTTACAACCCAATTATTACTATTTAATCTTGCATATCCCATATTTGATCTCATATAACCAATTTTTATTTTTGTTTTATTTTTCCACTCTGAATGGAACAAGGCTTCAAGTAACCTCTTGGTTCAAGGACACTTTTTCATGTTTTATTTAGGCTAAACTAATATTTTGGTCACTAAACTATAGGGAAAATTCCAATGTCTCACAGTTCATTTCTTTTTTTGATTGTCCTCACTGAACTTTTTCACTTTTTTTTTTCAATGTCACCACTCCATCCAATAAATTATCATAAATCTAACGAAAGTTGGTTAAGTGACCTCATATGATTAATTTAAATTAAATTTTGATGACATTGGAAATTGGCCAATAGTTCAGTGACCAAAATATTAGTTTTGCCTTTTATTTAAATCTATTATTATGATCGGTAGGTGGATGAATTGGACAAGACAATATCTGTGGCTGCTAGAGACCCTGCTTGGTATGGTGTTAACGAAGTGGAGCTTGAAAAACGAAGGAGATGGACCAGTACTGCTAGGACTCAGGTTACTTGTGATTCTCTTGAAAAAGTTTTAGCTACATTCACTGCATTCTCATTTTTAATATTTGCTTATACTTTCTAAAATTCCACTTCTAGGTTAGGATACACTTCACTTATTCAATGGTTTCCTATTTCATGTATGTATTTCCTAAGAGGTTTACACTGTAAATTCATATGGGGTTGTCTGTTGCAGAAGGCACAAAAACTTGTATACTTATTTTGAAGCTCTTACTTTGTCACAATATTAGTAATAGGGCAAACTCCTTTTTAATCCATTCTACTTTCATGTTTCACTTTTACCATTATACTTTTTTTACCTTTCACAAAATAACATTGTAGTATGCGTAATGCGTCAAGTTCAATATGGGGCTCATACTTTTGTGTGTACAAGCTGGTGATCTGGAGCATGTCATTCTGGGACTTCGTGTAGTTGAAAGAAGCTTTTTATTTTTCAATAATAAATTTCTGATTGAAGGATGCCATTTTTTCCTTTCATATAAGTACTTTTTGAGTTTATTTTAATGCCCTAGGATTCTGGGAAGTCAGCTAATTTTTTACCTTACTAATTAAATATTTCCTAATCTGCTCTAATTTATGCTTTTCTTCAGTTTTTCCTATTTGGAATTTTCTCACTGTTTGATGTAGGAATGGGATGGGCTGATGCTTGCTAACTTCGCATTGGAGCAACAACTACATATAGCAAGGCAAGAGCTAAGTCATGCTTTATACCAGGTACTGATAAGTGGCTATTTCAAAAAGCTTTCCCGTTTCCTACTCGTGTTGCCTTGTAAATAGGTTTATTAGGTTCATGACTCATGTAGTTTAGTGATATTCTCTAGTCAATGCTTATTCTGTCAATGTTTTTTCCTCTTATGGTTTCCTCTCATTTTTTCTTTAGTCTTACTGTACAATACATCTGGTTTCTGTCATTGTTTTTGTGTCAAGTGAAAGCTTGGTTGAAGATTATGTATTTGTGTTGGCAGCATGATGCTGCATGCCGTGTAATTGCTAGGCTTAAGAAAGAAAGAGACGAAGCTAGGTCATTGCTGGCACAGGCAGAGAGACAAATCCCAATGTCTGCATCAACAGCAGTGATAGCAAGTGCTCTAAGCAATGGGAAAAAAAGTGCATAATGAAAAAGGTATTTAACTCCACTTTGGGTTGGGAGCAGCACGAGGAATCATGTAAAGAAACATTAAGAAAACAGTAAATGAGAACTCTATGACGCATAAAGCATGTCCCAAAAAATGGAATGTCCATTTTATTCTTGGTTAAGAACAACAATGGATTTTTATGTGAGGGTATAGGGCAGGGGGAGGTAGGAGGATGGTGTGGATTTCGTAGGAAGTTCTTGTTTGGTAATTGTAGCATAACTTTCCTTTCATTTTTTTTAATTTAGTACTATTATAATTGAGATATACATGGTGTGGTTTTGTGGCATTTTGATGAATGCTGTGAACATACATATCTAAGTTGAGGATGTTACAGTGGCTGGACAAGCCAAAGGATTGGTCTCCAATATGTTATAAGTCAACTAATACGTGTACATGTATTTATCTGGGTGTATAATATTTCCATATCTTGCACTCGCAGGAAATGGAGAATGATGATGACTATGTTGAATATGTTCCGGTTGCAAAACGCAGAGCAATGGAGCGCAAGGGAAAAGCTTCAGCATTTGAGGATGAAACAGAAAAAATAAAATAAGTAGAAGTAGAAGTCAAAACTAGCTTGCTTGTCCAGGCCACTCAATTTAAGCGTGATCAGTCTGAGATTACTCCAACATAACGGATGGTTCAGCAGGAGTATATACCCTTAGACTATAGTTAGTATGGTTACTTGATCTTTCTTTTGGTTTGTGCTCTAGAGGGAGTATATACCCTTAGACTATTGATTTTTGAACATAATATGGTAGCTAGAATGGTTCTTGAACAAGTTTAGTAGGACATGAATAGTTTGTTAAATGTAATGGTGAATGTTATTTTGAGACATTATATTTAGTTTTAAATGATTAAAAGTTTGTTTTCAATTAAGTTTTGGAAAAGTTTGTTGATTTATCAATATTAATTCATAATATTATGTAGTAACAATTATATTATTGTAATGAAACATTTAAGAACTAATGTGATGGCAAAACATCATTTTCATTCGGGATAAGGTGATTACATTTTCAGTCGCCTTCTCTAAGCAAAGGTGATTGCATTTTCAGTCGCCTTTTCTAAGCAAAGGTGATTGCATTTCCAGTCGCCTTCTCTAAGCAAAGGTGATTGCATTTCCAGTCGCCTTACACAAGCTAACGAGATTGCATACCTAGTCAACTTATACTAGCTAACGTGATTGCATTTGTGATTTAATTAATTAAATAAATAAAATTAAAAAACCCTTTACGTGACGGCCAAAAGCAGTCACGGAAAATAAGTTTCTAAGGTGACTGCTTATCCCGTCGCTTTAAGCTATTGCGACAAGGGTTTACGTGACTGCCATGGCGATTGATTTCCTAGTCGCCTTACCTTTTTGTGACTGCTTTTCGCACATACGTGACGGCTTTTAGCAGTCACAAAAAGCCTTTTTTCTTGTAGTGTCTCGACGGTTCCGTACATTAGTCAAAACCCATTAAGTTCATTATAAAATTCACATTTTCTAATTAAGGATCTTCCCTAGGCAATTAATATACTATCGTGATTAATAGTGCCTAGTTTACTTCATATGGTGTCGTTAATCAAGATTTACTGCTAATTCCATCTCTTGATTAACTAGAATCATATAAGTAAAAACGTCTCCAAATTATATACATTAGAAGTGATATAAAGAAAATTGATTTAGGAGGAAGAAGAAAAAAGAAGCATGATTAAATATGAAGAACACATAATGTTGAGTTTACAACCCCAAGAACTAGGAAAATTACTCACTAACCATGATGAATATCATGACAAATAAAGGTGAAAAAGATATAAATAATGAGGAAGAGAAAGAGAAATAGATATTTATTCAAATAATAATGGCTGGAAATAAACGCCAATTGCTTTTTTTCTTCAATCTCAAAATATCTCAAGAACACCGAATAAATCTTACAAATCTAGAAGTAATGATATTTATGGATCGCTAATTGTATTAAAGTATGTTTACAATAGTTTTTGTATGTCTAAAACTGTTGAATAAAATGCCTTTATATAGGCATTTAAGCCAAAAGTTGTGGTCCTTCCTCCAAAAGTCACCAAGAAAATTTGTAGCTTTTTGCCTTGGCACGGCCGTGCGTTATAATTGGCACGGCCGTGCCAAATTAAAAATTGTGTCTTTCAGCCTCGGCATGATCTGCACGGTCATGCCAATATGGTTGCACGACCGTGCCAACCTGGGTTGCTGCTCCTTGCCCTCTTTTTAAGCTAGAAGTGTTCCAAATAACCATGATGAGGGTTTTGATTGGATCTACCAACAGTATGATGATGAGGGGGATTTTGGCCAGGAGAAATATTCTATCTATTCCCCCAACTACCATGCCTATCAAAACGACTTTTCCCTCCAAGGGAATTTTCAGTCCTCGTAGGCCTTCATAATTCAGCAAGGGAGTGCCCAGGATCTAACTGCAGCAAGGCATTTTGTGTTTCATAAATGTGTTGCAAAGTGTCCATCCGGCGATGTAAGAGAGTTCTGCGGTCAATCTATGGGGGAGATGTCCCTTTGCCTCCCTGGGCAGGATTCATCCCTGTCTAACTACCAGCAGGTCTTCCTCGTCTTCGACGACGGGGAGGGTTGGGCAGGACCTCGGTTACTGTTTGCCCACTAGAACGCAGATTCATTCCTAGTGGGGGCAGCCCATCTTTCAATGGTGGTGGAGGTGGTTGTCTCCCATTGGCAAGAGGAATAGTAGTCTCGGCGTTGCCATGAGTCTCCTCCACAAGAGGGTTATCCTGATTAGGAGTGATACTAGCAGTGTGTCCTTCTTCCATTAGGATTAGGAGAATGGAGCAGCATTTTTCAAGCTATTCAAAGGTCAGAAACGATCGTTTTTCGTCAATGGAACCAATCTGATGATGCAAAAAACGTTCGAATCAGCCCAAATCCAGCGGCATGCTGTATCATGGATGTTTGAATAGCGTGGTATTTGTGTATTTGAGAGCAAATCAATTGACAACAGTTTAGGGTTAAGAGAATGCGTGTGTGTACGTATCTGAATTGTGTGAATTATGACTTATTTTTATAGGTGTAGGATATAGAGTTCATCCTTGGATAGAAAGTTGTGTGAGAGGATGATTATAATCTTAGTTGGATTATAATTTCCCACAACTCTTGTTTGAGTAGGATTATATAAGCTTTATGTACGTATGCTTAGGAGACTCGCTACTCGGCATATGATGTTGGTCGACATGAATGAATGCCGTGTAAGGAGCTGGACAAGGGTAGGGAAGCCCATTTCCCTTGTCTTGATATTTAACGAGGAGGTGTTGGTCGGCCTTTGCTGAGGCGTTCATCGGCATATGAGGGTGCCTTGGTCGGCATATATCGGTACATTAGCCTTAGTCATTGCATTCGCTCTCTATATCTATGTCGAAATATGAGTAGGCATGACGAACATAGGTGGGAAGCCCCTGTTGGAACATTAACGATCCATTAACCATGAACCGACTCACAACTAGATTAAGAAGAGAAGGAGAAAAAGAAGAAGAATAATACGAAAGCGTGTACCTTGTGATTCCATGATTAAGTTCTTTAGTCTTGTTCTTGAGAAAATATGAAGATAGTCTTTTATGTAGGAAGAGTAGATCTTCTAAGCGATTGTGCCTTATTCTCTTGTCTTCTTTGATCTTTATGAAGAGTTTATAAATGAGAAAATAATCAAAATTTCAGTCCCTTCTATGGCTGATGGAATGGCCTTTATATAGGAAGGGAATAGGCACCTCACTTAGGGACTACACCTATTCATGTATAAGAGTTTACCATTATGCCCATCATTTAATGGTAGCCTTATACTATTGAATTCTACATATTATTTTGAGTTCTATACTTTATACCATATATTATAATATTGATCATTATATTATTAAGTATTTATATGTTACATTAATCCATGTTCTTACAATCTCCCACTTGAATTATTATAACATATACCTTCACTTAATAAATTTCTTTAATCATATTTATAACACAAATAACAACCCTTATGTGCACTTTGTTGTCATTCGAAACCAATCCCGTCCATTAGTCATATAAGTATAAGGACTAAAGGGGCAGTCGTTGTAATTGATTCGCAACTAAACCCACATTAATCACATATATATATATATATATATATATATATATATATATATATATATATATATATATATATATATATATATATATATATATATATATATATATATATATATCCAACTAAATGACATAGATTAAGTATAGATATGTAGCATGGAATATTAACGAATATATATGAAGAATGCATATATATATTCTCCAACTAGTCCTACTTTTAACCAAATGAGATCAATTTAAAAAAACAACACAAGGAAATAGAAACATTATAAACTCCCACTGATTTAAGCATTATCAAAAGTCATTACACCCATATGAGCAACATGCTCGTGAAATACTAAAGGAGATAATGCCTTAGTAAATGGATCCGCTAACATAGAGTTTGTACCAATAAGTTCTACTAGGGTGTAACCCGTGCTTCGCACGGGGGAGAGAGTTTTTTTTTTCTTCTTCAAATTGTATGTAAAATTCAGGCGTCTGTAAAAGTGTGTGAAGGTGTTTTGAAAGTTTAGCAGGTGTTTTGTCCGTCAAAAGGAGTTTTTGCAAGTAGTTGGGGTTGGTATGAAGAAGGTTTATGCATGGAGTTCTAGTTTAATTATGAAGTTATTATCAGTCCTTTTTTTTCTTTTTTCTTTTTTTCTTTTTCCTTAAGATGCATGTTAAGCTCCTGCACTTTTTTTCTTCTTTTTTTTCCTAGTGGGTTTCTATGGATCACCTGATAATGTAATGGAAATTGGAAAGTATGAAATTTATTAGAAATTTCATAATAATAAAAAAATGTAAAGTAACATAAAATGTTAAACAGCTTTGGATTCTTTTGTTGCTCCTATCTTCTCTATTGCTAAGAAAGAGCATATACTTCAATTCTTGGATCTCTATGAATCTTCTTATTTCATTTTCCTGCAATTGATAAAATAAAAATAAAAACAATAATGACATAATATACAACATAGAGACCAAGAAATAAACAAAATCAAAAATTATAAACAAAAGTTAAAATACATTGAATTATATTAACAGTAGTAATCACATAAGATCATAAATATTATCATAGTTATTTTTTGTACATATAAATAAATAATATTTTGAAATTTTGTAAATATGGAAAATTAAATGAATATTATTAATAAAGATAAAAATAAAATTGATATATAAATGTATAAATAAAAATCTTAATATCTTGAATAAAAATTGAGACTATAGTTAATTTTATTTAATTAGGCAACTAATATACTTTCTGAATTATTTTGATTATGTCAATAATTAAAAAAAAAATTAATAGGATTCATTCATGAACGTTATTAAAGTAGAAAGAAAAAAAAACGAAAACAAAAAAATTTAAATAAAAACAAAAAGTTTCTAAAGAAAATCAAAAGTAAAACTAAATTAAATATCGAAAAAAAACATAAATATACATAAAAGTAAATGAAAATAAGAATGTTAATATTAATAAATAGAAAAACAATAGAAAATGTAATTCAAAAATATAATGAAAATGAGAATAGAAAGATATGCATATAAATAACAAAATATTCTAAACTTAAGAAGGAAAAAGTAAATTAATATAAAAAACAAAAAAAGAAATATAAAACAATTACATAGAATATGGAATTCGTATCTTAAAAAAAGAAAAGAAAAAAGTGCATTAACAAAAACAATCAAACTACACAAAAGCAAAATCTATTATTTTTTCTAATTTACCAAAGAAATTCAATATAAAAACAAAATTTAAATAGAATTATGAACACGAAATAATTCAAAATTTAATATAATAAAAAAGAGATGAAAAAAATCTTTAAAAACTGGAACAAAGAGATAATATAAAAAATCAAAGCGAAAAAATAAATATTACAAATAAATATGAAGTAAAACTAAAATCAATTTTAAAATAACAAATATACAAAATACCAAAAGAACACATAAATTTATGAAATCAAATCTTATTCAAAATAAATAACATGAAAAAAATGTCAAAACGAAGTGCTTACCTTAAACAAAGCCATCAATGTCTTAAAAATTAGCAAAAACAAAACAAAAATCTTGATAAAATATAATAAAAAGAAGTATTTACAAACACATCAAACTATATAAAAGCAAAAAGCAAAATCTATTTTTTTTTAATTTATCAATGAAATTCAAATTCAAATCAAAACAAAATATAATAGAAATAAGATATATGAAATACAAAAACTCAAAATTTAATAGAAACAAAAGGTAATGAATAAATTACTCACTCATGAGAACAAAATGATATAATATCAAAAAATAATATCAAAGGAAAAAAATAAATATTACAAAAGAAAGAAGAATTAAAACTAAAATCAAGTTTGAAATAACAAACATAAGAAAATCAAGAGTACAATAAAATGTATAAAATCGAATTATAATCAAAAGGAAAAAATGAAAAAAAAATAATAATAAAGATTTTCCTTAAACGAAGTTGTAATTTGACTTAAAAAAATTTAGCAAAAGCAAATTAAAAGTTAATGAATACTTATGAAATATAAAATATAATTCACCAAAAACAATGAAAAAATACATTCACAAATAAATGAAATAGAAATGGACAATAAATAAAATCAATACAAATATCAAGAATTACAAAATAAAATTGAGGCTAAAATTAAAATCAATAACAAATATAAATAAAGAATTGAATCTTAATCGAAAGAAGTTAAAAAATATTAAGTCTTCTATATCACTTGAGTGCAAATTTCACACACAGAGAAAAAAGAGTGAGATTGTGGAATACTTACGAATATCAATCTTTTAAACTTCACACATTTTCCTTTTCGCCCAAATTTTCTCTACAAAAAGTGATTGAAAGCAAACATTGATAAAATGACAAATTCTCCATACATATTTGCTTTGAGAAAAATTAATGACCCTTCAATAATCGAGGTCCTTTAGGCTTTCCACACCTCCCACTTCTATTAGTCATAATATCACAAACTTTTGGCATTCGTAAACGGCTAAACTATTCATATTATACATTAACTGCTTAACTATTCATATTACACATTTATAAATTAATGCTCAATAACCTAATAAAGATACAATGATCACTATATATATGTTCACATCTTCCTAAAGTATTCTCCTTCTTATATTTTTCCAATCCATAACTCTTTCATTCTTCTAATCACTAATGGATGTTAAATTCATCCATTTGAATACCTAATCAAAATACCTAATATTGTAACCTAGTACGCAAAAATCCTAGTCAGCATGAGAATCCAAAAGTCCCGTTGACGTGGAAGCCCGAGAGATCACAATTCACCCTAATAAGCTGATGTGTCACTACCAAAATTGTTTTGGCCTACTTTAATATATTTATAATATAGATTTCTATTTGTTCATTTTGTACTCTCTCTCACACAACAAGAAACTTAATATCTATATGCTTAGATTTAGATGAACTCTTGTTGTTGTTGGAGTACAACACTGCGGCTCGATTGTCACAATATAACTTAAGCGGTCTTTTAACACCTTTGACAATTCGCAGCCCTTCGATGAATTTTCGCAACCATATAGCTTGATTGGATGCCTCGTAGCAAGCAACAAATTCGGCTTCCATGGTGGAAGTAGTTACTAATGTTTGATTGGCACTTCTCCAAGAAATTGCTCCACCGGCCAAAGTGAATACATAACCCGATGTCGATTTGCGACTATCTTGGCATCCAACAAAGTCGGAATCGGAAAAACCAATGATCTCAAGATGATCCGACTTTGTATATGTAAGCATGTAGTTCTTCGTGTTTTGCAAGTATCTCATCACTCTTTTGGCTGCGACCCAATGTTCTCTTCCCGGATTGCTTTGATATCGCCAAAGCATGCCAACAATAAAGGCAAGATCTGGGCGAGTACAGACTTGTGCATACATTAGGCTTCCTACTGCCGATGCGTAAGGGATATTTTCCATATACTTGGATTCAAGATTATTTTTAGGACATTAATTTAGACTGAACTTATCTCCCTTAGAGACCGGGGTGTCATGTGGTTTACAATTTTCCATGCTAAACCTTTGTAATACCTTCTCTATATAGCTCTTTTGTGACAATCCTAACATACCTCGTGAGCGATTACGATGTATTTGGATTCCTAATACAAAAGAAGCTTCTCCAAGATCTTTCATCTCAAATTTATTTGAGAGAAATTTCTTAGTTTCCTTAAGAAGGTCCTTATCATTACTTGCAAGTAAAATGTCATCCACATACAAGACCAAAAATATAAACCTACTCCCACTGAACTTATGGTACACACAATCTTCACCAAGATTCATTTCAAAGCCAAATGAAAGAATAACTTGGTTAAAATTTAAGTACCATTGACGAGATGCTTGCTTGAGCCCATAAATGGATTTCTTGAGTTTACAAACTAGTTGACTAGTTTGATCCGAATCAGTCACCATTTTTGGTTTCTTCATATAGATAGTTTCCTCAATGTCGCCATTGAGAAAAGCTGTCTTTACATCCATTTGATGAAGCTCAAGGTCAAAATGTGCCACTAAAGCCATAATGATCCTAAAAGCATTTTTAGAGGATACTGGTGAAAATGTTTCTTTGTAATCAATGACTTCTTTTTGAGTAAACCCTTTAGCGATAAGACGAGCCTTATGTCTTTCCACATTACCTTGTGAATCCCTTTTGGTCTTAAAGACCCATTTACACCCAATGGGTTTCACATTCTTAGGTAATGGGACAAGATCCCAAACGTCATTATCATTCATGGATTTTAACTCTTCATTTATGGCATCAATCCACTTATGAGAATTTGAACCACTAATGGCTTCATGGAAGGTGATTGGCTCATCTCCCACTAAACCTAACAGTTCCTCATTCTCGACAAGATATACATCATAATAATCCGGTATAGCATTCCTTCTTGCTCTATTAGATCTTCTTAATGGCACCGGTTTTTCTTGATTTTGAGGGTGTTGAATTTCCTCATCAACATTTTCATGTTGTTCATTAATAGGAGAATTAACGTCATTTTGAATTATATGTTCTTGTTGAATTTCAGGCACACCTGCTTGATTTTTGATAGGAACTATACGAAGAGGTATAGAAACGAATTCCTATTTCATTTCTTCAAATTCAAAATTACTATTCAAATTTTCCCCTCTAAATTCAACATCCTCAAAGAACCTAGCATTTTTCGTCTCGAAAAAGGTTCTAGTCTTTGGGTCATAGAATTTATATCCCCTAGATCTTTGAGAATACCCTACAAAATAACTACTAACGGTCTTAGCGTCCAACTTTCCTTCGTTAGGTCCATAAGGCCTAGCTTCGGCTGGACAACCCCAAACATGAAGATGATTTAGGGACGGTTTCTTACCGGTCCATAATTTATAAGGGGTTTTGTCAGTAGCTTTTGAAGGAGCTCTATTAAGTAGGTAGGTTGCGGTTTTCAAAGCATCGCCCCATAACGAGTGAGGTAAAGAAGTACAAGAAACCATACTTCTTACCATATCCTTAAGGGTTCTATTACGTCTCTCGGCTACACCATTCATGCTAGGTGTTCCCGGCATGGTGTAGTGAGGGACAATCCCACACTCTTCCAAATAGCGAGCAAAAGGACCCGGACATTGTTCTCCTGAACCGTCATTCCTACCGTAGTATTCACCACCACGATCGGATCTAACGTTCTTAATAGTCTTTTCAAGTTGATTTTCAACTTCGATTTTAAAAGACTTGAAAACGTCCAATGATTGAGACTTTTCATGAAGTAAATAAATGTATCCATAACGAGAGAAGTCATCTATGAACGTAATGAAATATGTTTGTCCGTTCCATGAAGGGGTAGGGAACGGTCCACATATGTCCGTATGAATTAGTTTTAAGACTTTTGTAGCTCTCAAGGATTCATTTTTGTTTGTACTATTTGTAAATTTTCCCTTAAGGCATTCAATACAAAAGTTATTTTCCGGAGTATCAAGCTTATGTAATATTCCCTCGGACACAAGCTTGTCAATTCTCCTTTTGGAGATATGACCCAAACGCCTATGCCACAAGGTATAAGAGTTTTTACTTGAAAACTTTCTTTTTATGCCTCGAAAGTTAGTTTCATTATTATGGGACTCATTTAATGAATTGACTGTGTCAAGTAAATATAGATTATCAATGTAAGACAAAAAACTAGTACCAAAAAGCTTTGAATCAAAATATAAATTGCATTTATTATTACCGAAGATGCAAGAATAACCTTCTCGATCCAATGTAGTGATGGAAATTAAATTCCGTCTAAATGATGGAATAATAAATACATTGTTCAAAACTAAATAATATCCAGTACTAAGAGATAATCTAAAAGCCCTATGCCTTCCACCTCTACCGGCTTTCCAGCTCCCATGTAGATGAATCTTTCACCTTCATTGGGCGTTCGGTAGTTCAGGCAACCCTGCATACATGAACTTATGTGAGTAGTTGCACCGGAGTCTAACCACCATGTATACGAAGGAATTGAAACTAAATTAGCTTCAGTACAAACAAAGCTATATGACATACCTTTCTTAATTCGCCATTGGCGATACTTAGGGCAGTCGGGCTTCATGTGAGTGGGGTCCTTGCAAAAGAAACACTTTTTCACCTTTTGATCATTTGATGATCCCTTAGGCTTCTTTGATGCAACCGCAATCTCCTTACCTTTTCTCTTAATCCCACGAGAAGAGGTAGATGCATAATGTGCACTTTCGGGTTTGGTGTGTTTCAACCTATCTTCTTCCTCCGTGACATTTGAAATTAATTCATTAATATTCCACTTGTCCTTTTGACAATTGTAGGTCGTTTCAAAATTACCAAATTGTGAAGGAAGAGAAATTAAAGCCAAATGCACAAGCAAGTCTTCCGACAAGTCCAACTTGAGTGCTTTTAATTTTGTTGATAGATGAAAAATTTCCATTATGTATTCCCTTAGGTTTCCGGTGCCCTTATACCTCATGAAAACAAGCTTCCTCAAGGTTGCACTTGTTTCTGATTTATCGATTTTTGCAAAGCGTTGTTCTAGGGCATTTAGGAAACCTTTTGCACCATCATCCTCGGAGACACTGTTCAGAAATGTCTCCGGGACTGCATTCTTAATTATGCTTAGGCTGACGCGATTAGAACGCTTCCACCTCTCTGAACTTAAGCGGTCTTCCGCAGTGCTTTTATCAGTTAGAGGGGCAGGAGCTTGTTCTCTTAATGCAAGGTCAAGGTCCAAACAGCCTAAGACCATAATAATCTTGTTTTTTCAAGTTTTAAAGTTTGTCCCAGTTAGCAAAGGAATTGAGTTTAAGGCAGTAGTAACAGATGAAGCACTGATCAAATCTGAATGAAGTGAACAAAAAAATGAAACAAAACATATATAAGAAACTACACAATGATTAATTATATCAAAATGAATTCCATCATAATAAAAGATAATCAATATGACATCAAGACTAATCTCTGGATTGTGAATTGACTCACAATTTGATTTATCTTAGGGTAAACAAATAGCTTTAAACAACACACTTTAAATACTTGCCTTCCTTTGGGCCGGATCAAGTATAAAAAAAATGTCCTAAAGTTTAAGGTACTTGTTCCCCGGTAATAAAGAATATAAACAATTCACTTTAAACACCCGCCTTCCTTTGGAATGGTTCACAGCGTTTAAAATGACCAAAAGTTTAGTTCAATTATTACCCTATGAATGCAAATACTTAGTCAATAACAAGGTCTCCTTTGGGAAACAAGCATGTTATCACATATCAATATTTACATTCATCACTTTAACAAATTTGTATTTAAATAACGTAAATTGCTTTGGCAACAATATTATTTAAACAATGAATAAATTTGTTTAAGCATATAATTAATCATTCTTTAGGGCACTTAAGACTTTAAGGTAATTTCTGAAAATTTAAAGGCAAACAAACAAATTAAATTTGTTATTAAAATATAGTATCCTTTTGTTCTACCCGTCCATTCTTAAAGTTCGATAACTTCAAGAACCACCGAAGCGCGACTGGTGTCCAGATACTATAATTTACTAACAAATTTTCACAAAATTCTGAGCAAAAAACCCAAAATCTCTCTTCCCTGGCCAGAGCACGACTCGTGCCCACGAGCACGAATGGGGCACGAGTGGAAATGAAGTGCTTGGTTTTAATCAGAACGATTGGGAAGCTTAGAAACGAGTCGTGGGCACGAATGACCAAAAGGGCACGACTCGTGACCAGTGCCCAGATTTATGAAACGTTGCCATTTAAACACACTGTATCACGACTGGAATCAAAGGACACGACTCGTGCCCAATAGCACGACTCGTGCCCAATGTCCAGATTGGTGAAAAGTCACCATTTTATGAACAGTTTTGAACCAATTAGAGAGAGCCATACCATACCGCGGGGGGGGGGGGGTACGCCCCCCGCACCCCCTTTTGTGGTCCAATACCAGTCTACATGTCGGCTAGGCCCGCGCCCTCGGAGGGCACCGGGCCCTTTGCCAGGACAACGAGCCATAACATCCAATATCCCACATTTAGACTATCAATTCTTAACTTAATGGTGAATCAATATTGAACCAAAGCAAGTAGATCCGCATACTCACATCACATTTTTAAATGCGTGGCTATGCATATGAACAAACTCACAACGCATCCACGGATGGTGGCTATGTTCAAAATGGGATAATCTTACATTAAGAATTGAAAGCCTTGTGAGTAAATTTATAATTTAGAAGTAACATAATACTCTAGAATCTGAATTAGAATATGATAATTCAAGAACACATGATGAACATGGAATCGTTTCAAGAAATAAAAGCATAAGGCTTTACAAGAAACTCAAACTCAATCTAGTATATGAGCAGGCTCTGATACCAATTGTTGGAACATTAACGATCCATTAACCATGAACCGACTCACAACTAGATTAAGAAGAGAAGGAGAAGAAGAAGAAGAAGAATAATACGGAAGCGTGTACCTTGTGATTCCATGATTATGTTCTTTAGTCTTGTTCTTGAGAAAATATGAAGATAGTCTTTTATGTAGGAAGAGTAGATCTTCTAAGTGATTATGTCTTATTCTCTTGTCTTCTTTGATCTTTATGAAGAGTTTATAAATGAGAAAATAATCAAAATTTCAGTCCCTTCTATGGCTGATGGAATGACCTTTATATAGGAAGGGAATAGGCACCCCACTTAGGGACTACACCTGTTCATGTATAAGAGTTTACCATTATGCCCATCATTTAATGGTAGCCTTATACTATGGAATTCTACATATTATTTTGAGTTCTATACTTTATACCATATATTATAATATTGATCATTATATTATTAAGTATTTATATGTTACATTAATCCATGTTCTTACAGCCCCATTCCCGATTTCGTATTTTGGAATTATATGGATTTTACTTAGGGCCGAATCTATTGGGCCTTGCCCGGTCTATGACCCAAGATTATACTCGGTTTATACCATTTATAAGATTGTCAAAATAAACTTATTAATAGTGGAATTTAATAAAAAAAAAAAAGCATAATTTAGCAGTATTTTATGAAAAGTATAAAAATTAGTTGTACTTATTAAAAAGTGCCTAATAAAAAAATTGTTAAAATTAATTGCATTTTTAAATATGCTGCAAAGTTAAGGGTCTTAAGGCATTTATTATTGGCACATTTAGAAATGTCTAAAATAAGCGACAGTTATTAAAAAGAATGTAAAGAATAGTACATAGTGATCTTTCTCAATGTGCTTCTTATTTAAAGGCATTTCCAGAAATTCTCGGTGAACAAGTGTCATAAATTTAGATTAGTGACATTTACCACAAATAAAAAAAATTAGTGACATTTATCACAATGTGCTAAAATCAGAAGCAATTAATTTTAAAATGCCGAAAACTATTGGCATATGCCAAAAAGTGTCTAAAATGTATAACATTAAATCTAAAGGTAAAGGGCATAAAATTCATAAATTTAAAAACATAAATAAAAGTGAGATTAAAAATTGGTCTGATTTTGGGCAAGTGCAAGGAGCCCATTTGAAAAGTACCCAATATTTTATAGGGCCTCATATTTTTCACTACTTCTTAGGCTTGGCCCAAAATTTTGTAGGAAAATATAGAGTCTTGATCTTGATACTGAGGCCGGATATGTGATTGACGGATAGAGAGAGAAAGGGTGAGGACTGTGTGTTGTGTGTGTGAGTTGTGAGAGGCTCCCTTTCAAATGAACAGAATATGGCATTTATACGCTGAATGGGAATAAGGATTATAATGTCGCACGACCCAACGTCTCCAAATTTCATGCCTCAAGCTGTCGCACGACGGGCCACATCCATAACCGTTTCTGGCGCCAAAACCTGCTTCTAGAACATTCCGGGTTAATTCTTTAAAGCCCAAAGCAGTTTATTCCTTTTAGGTCCTTTTGTCCGGGAAAAATGCTAAAATCACTTTCTTCGCGAGAAACATATAAAATGTTTTCGGAAGTTTCGGAACGGACCGGGAATTTACCAAAACGCCCCTTAGTACAATTTTATCATTTAAAATGCACCTAAAAAAGGGTCGCGAATTGGATTGGCGTACTTACAGAGCCCCTCGGCAATGTCACTTATGGAAGAAGTGAGGTTGTCGATAAAATAAGACCCAATCCCAATGAGCGGCTGGAGGATAAGGCGGAGGGCTAGACGGTGAGCTGGGGAATCGGATGGCTGGACCTTTTGAGAAAGGATTCCTACGTATCCCTGGGAGGGAATCAAGCCGGTCGTAGTTCGAATGGGGGGACGTGTGACTAAGAGGGATGGATGGCTGCCTCGGAGTGAGGACGTGTAGCCAAAGGAAGGATGGCTGCCTCGTGAGGAGGACGTGTAGCCGAAGGAGCAGACGGCTGCCTCGCGGAGAGGACGTGTAGCCGAAGGAACGGACGGCTGCCTCGCGGAGAGGACGTGTAGCCGAAGGAACGGACGGCTGCCTCGCGGAGAGGACGTGTAGCCGAAGGAGCGGACGGCCGCCTCGGGGAGAGGACGTGTAGCCGAAGGAGCAGACGGCTGCCTCGCGGAGAGGACGTGTAGCCGAAGGAACGGACGGCTGCCTCGCGGAGAGGACGTGTAGCCGAAGGAACAGACAGCCGCCTCGCGGAGAAGGACGATGTAGCCAGAAGGAAGCAGACAGGCCTCGCGGAAAGGGCGTGTGTCGAAGGAACTGACATACCTCGCGGAGAGGACGTGTAGCCGAAGGAGCGGAGACGGCTTGCCTCGCGGAGAGGACATGTGGCAGAAGGAGTGCAGACAGCCGCCTCGCGGAGAGGACGTGTAGCCGAAGGAACGGATGGCTGCCTCGCGGAGAGGACGTGTAGCTGAAGGAATAGGCGGCGCCTCGCGGAGAGGACGTGTAGCCAGAAGGAACGGACGGGCGCCTCGCGGAGAAGGACGTGTAGCCGAAGGAGCAGACGGCCGACGGGCCGCCTCGCGGAGAGGACGTGTAGCCGAAGGAACAGCCGGCTGCCTCGCGGAGAGGACGTGTAGCCGAAGGAGTAGACGGCTGCCTTGCGGAGAGGATGTGTAGCCGAAGGAGCAGACGGCTGCCTCGCAGAGAGGACGTGTA
Source organism: Adenophora triphylla var. japonica (assembly GCA_022495995.1). Taxonomy (NCBI): domain Eukaryota; kingdom Viridiplantae; phylum Streptophyta; class Magnoliopsida; order Asterales; family Campanulaceae; genus Adenophora; species Adenophora triphylla. The sequence goes on along the minus strand of JAFEMH010007440.1, from coordinate 11,349 downwards.
GCCGAAGGAACGGACGGCTGCCTCGCGGAGAGGACGTGTGCAGATTCGAAGGAGCAGGCACTGTCTCGCGGAGAGGACGTGTAGCCGAAGGAACGGACGGCTGCCTCGCGGAGAGGATGTGTAGCCGAAGGAACGGACGGCTGCCTCGCGGAGAGGACGTTAGCCGAAGGAACGGACAGCTGCCTCGCGGAGAGGATGTGTAGCCGAGACGTGTAGCCGAAGGAGTAGATGGCTGCCTCGCGGAGAGGATGTGTAGCCGAAGGAACGGACGGCTGCCTCGCGGAGAGGACGTGTAGCTGAAGGAACGGACGGCTGCCTCGTGGAGAGGACGTGTAGCCGAAGGAGCAGACGGCTGCCTCGCGGAGAGGACGTGTAGCCAGTGAAATGTGACTGTGCAGTTTTAGGAAAGTAATTGACTGAGATATGCTTTCATACCTGTGCTGTGCTTACCTGTAGCTGCTGGAGGGACTGATGCTACTGCTGTTGTTGACGGTTGTCGGGTACGGGGCGGTCTTTTGTTGACTGTTGGCTCTGGGATCTGGGACCTTGCCTGATGTGACGGGAAATTTGCTTGCTGGGCAGCGGATTCTTGTTGGTGCTTTGGCGGCGGGGCCTTCTTTCGTTGACGGATGGTTTTGATCTGGGACCATAATCACTGTGATGGGGGTTGCTTGCTGGGCAGCGGGACTTTGTCGGCATTTCGGTGACGGGACCTGGCCTGCTGGGCAGCGGAAATTATTAACGGTTCGGCTCTTGTGTCCCTAGCTTTGCTTGGTAAGCCGGGGACTTCGCTTGCTGGGCAGCGACTCTTATTGACGGCTGACGGTGGGGCTTATGGATTTTGACGTGCCCTGGGGAGATTCAGATAGGCGCGGACTTTTCCGTCGCGGTTCTGCTTTGAGGGTTTTCCGTCCCGGTTCTGCTTTGAGGGGCAATCTTTGAGATTCGGTGCAGCTCCGTTGATCATTGGACTTGCGGGGGTAGATGTGGCTGCCGGAGGGTCTTAGGCTATAACTACTGTTGGAAGGTAGCTGTCTAGGGTCTCATGCTACCATTGGTTCTGTTGGGGATAGGTGAAGTTGTCGAAGGATCTCATGCTACTGCTTGATGACCGTGGCTGCCGGAGGGACCTATACCACTTGTCGAAGCTTGCTGGGTGGTCGTTCATGGGAAGGTCTTTGCACAATAGGCTTTTGAATCGTCAAGGCTGGTGAGCTTTATTGTCTGGATTCTAGGGGCAGCTGGGGCTCTTCTTTCTTTGACAGGCTTTGTTTGGGGGCTGAGACTATCACTTGTCGACGTTTGCTGGGGAGATTGACAGATGCGGACTCTTTGTCTCGGCTTATCATGCAGAATAGGATTTTGAAGTCGTCGAGACTGGTGAGCATTATTGTTTGGACTCTGGGGCAGCTGGGGCTCTTTCTTCCTTTTTTCCTTTTTCGACAAGCATTGCTTGGAGACTGGGTAGCTAAGACTCTTTTCCGACGGTGTTGATAAGATGGTAGAAGCGGGGTCTGCCACCTGCAAGATTTGGAATCCCTGTCCAAGATTGTGATCCGAGGGGCAATCCTCACAATCAAATTATGATCACTTGATATTGTACCCTGAGGGGGAGGAAAACACAACACTTCTAGGCACTTTGCATTTTATTAGTCTTTTTGCTTATGCATTATTAATTTTTTGTTACACAAGTCCATCTCAACTGGGGAGAATAGGAAGTAGGGATTTGGCACGGCTTGACGAGCATATATGTCTGTATTAGTTGCTCTATGAGGGCTCGTGTATGGGACGGAAAGTGTTTGTAATGGGTTGGACCCTCTGCCGTTATATGATGATACGGTGCAACTTAGGCAAGTCGGGGATGCTCCCGGGAGTACTGGTTGCAGCAGGTCCATTGCTAGTGAGGACAAATTGTATCACGCATCTGAGACAGCAAGCAGTAGAGGGGGGTAGAGAGCAATCTCGGCTTGACGAAGCCCCAGTTGATAGTGCGAGACAAATCCGGAGGGAAATCTGGTAAGGAGAGCCGGAGGGATATCTTAACCAAAGCCCCAGCTTGAGGATATTCCATGCAGCTTCATTGCAGGCAGAGTCATCTTGTGGCCGTGGTGGCAACCCATCATTTCAAACCACAGTCAATCAGTCGCTGGACAAGACTCAGAAGTGTTTACGTGCAGGGGCGCATCTTTTCGAAAGGTGGGAAATGAATCCCAAATTTGTGTATGACACTCTCGCTTTTGGGTTTAACTCTTTTAGGAGAGTATAAGCACAACAAGGTGTGGAAAAGTGTATGGAAGCCCCTGCTGACCGAAACGGTGTTTAGCTCTATCTTCCTATGATGTAGAAAGAGAAGACTTGTCGAGACACTTGAAAACCTGTCTTATTCGTGATGATCACAAAGCTGCTTAAAACCCTTTATTGATGTTCGGGTTAGTCAACCACCAAAGCCGATATAAACAAATATTTTAATTAATCCTGAGGAGAAAACCCACTGATATCGAGAATCAAACTCAGAAGAATGGAAAGTGTATGGGCATGGTCCTTGAGGAGACCGGATTTTCTAAGATCTGTTTGTGACTTCGACCGAACCAGTGATGGTTGCCTACGTTCCCCTCCTCGGGAGGAGCTCAGGTCTCCGTAGTTCGGGCTTATCCCGAATGAATAGAATGAACGGTGGAATTCAAGGATATGAGGACTTTTGAGGATTCTGAGAATTGAAAGAACATGTCCTCTTGGAGTGTCGATGGGGGACGCGGATGTGAAGCCCCAGTGGGACGTCCACGGCAAGTGTTTGCGGAGGAGAAACGAAATATGCTCACATATAACATCGAATGAACGGACGGAATTTGCACAATCTTTGCTTGACGATCCTTCGAGCCGGGATGGATTTGGCTCCGCTTTAAGCAACAATCTGTTTTAGATCTCGATGGTATTGGAATGAAACTGCTATCCGGTAGGAACTGCGACTGGGTCTCGGGATTTCGATCGATCTTCGGGTGATTTGGGATATCATGACCTCTTAAAACGAGAGGTCGGCTGGGCTTTTTGCTGGCTGAACCTCTAAAGATGAGAGGTTGGCTCTTGGGTATGTGTTTGAGATTTCTAAGGTGAAGGAAATATGTGATTGCATCTTTGATGCCTCTAAGAATGAGAGGTCAATTTTTTGGTTTTGGCTAAAGGTAAGGGTATGGTATTGGGAATGTCCTCTAAAATCGAGAGGACGGCTTGGGATCGGTTAGAGGTAATGGTGAGGGGACATCCGTGCTGTTTCTTTATTCACTCTGAGACTCCTCTTGAGTAACGACCGAATCCTTTGGTTTTTGCTTCTGAGAGGATCGCTGGGGACTAGGCTCTCTTTCTTTTCTCCTTTTTTTCTTTTTTTTTATATTTTTTTATATCTTCGTCTTTCTCTTTTTTCTTTTGAGAGGATAATTTCAGCTAGTCCCCAAGATGGATCATTGCTTTCCGTTATTCTTGATCTTGGAAACGGTCAACCTTCTTTTGAACCACGGGAGTCTTAAGGATAGTCCCTCTTCTTCTGGGAATGGATAGACGGGTTTCAAAGCGTGCCGATCTTGAAATGAAGGGGTATTGTTTAGGTGAGGGTAAGGTGATGGTTTTCCTAAGGGTGAAAGATTTTAACCGCAGTCCCTACCAGATGATCCGAACGAGATTAAGTCTCCGTTGCTTTGCTTAAGCTTACTTTGAGAAAGATCCGTGCAAATTCATCGAACAACGAGATAGGAAGAACGAAGGAAGATATGTGAGCATATTGGAATCGAGGTGGGGAATGATATCAGTCGATTTTCTCACTCTGATCGATTCAAACATTAGTCATTTCAAAGCATTGGTCGGTGAGCAGCACAAGTGATCATTTGGAACAAGACCATTTCAATCGAGTGACGTAGGTGTGCTAGTAATGTCTCGAGTCTAGCAAGAAGAGAAACAAAGATTTTTATCACTGCAAAGAAAAACACTGGTCCAACTTGGACTCGACAGACTCATGTCCAACAGTGGACATTCTAGACCCTACGAGGACTGATCGACTGCATCAACATTGGATGAACGGAAGAGCATCGTTGCCATCGGTGCTGTGAGGACCCTTCTCAATCCTTTTTCATTCATAGGTCTTCCTCCATAGCTTTAGCAATCTGAGCGAGCAACCGGGTCTCTCGCTTGCGAGGAAGAAAATCTTCAAGTGTAGCTCGCAACCCTTTGATGGACACACCTTTTACACTCTGCTGCTGACCCATGAGATATAAACTTCCAGATTTGTGGGCCATAGTCTTCTCTGCACCGAGCATTTTGGATTCCGCATCAGATGGACGACTGCTCAGGCACTTGAACTGCTTCCGCCTCAGGAATGTGGGCCAATGAGCGCCGGGAACGAGAGTACACACCCAACTTGCCGTAGCCTTGGAGCGGAAAGAGCGTGTATAAGGCGGAGGATAGAGAATCTTGAGGAGGTACGGGAGAGGGAAGAATACGGAAGGAGACGGACTCGTGATACACTTTATTAATCTTCAAGTAGAAATCAGTGTCTTTTAAGTCCTATGAACGGTTGGGAAAGACTAATCCTTTATTTCACACAATCTAGATCTCGGGGGGAACCTAGGGACACATCATCCAAAAATATGCCAAATGTATTGTTTCAAAATTAATAATAGGCAATAATACCTAAATAAAACCAAAGCATTTATGGGACGAACGAGCAGCCCCAATTTCTGGAGAAATTTGGGCAGCATAACGGGTACTCCTGAAGAATTTCAAGGAAAAATCCGGGTTGACCTCTCGTCGGTGCACGTTGACAAGGCGACATGATCTCTCGTTAGAACATGCCGTGGGAACGACATGTCCTTTCGTGAAACCATGTTGCGATGGCAACATGCCCACATGTGCTAGGTTTTGGGATAGGGACGAAAGTCTATTAGAAATTTTGGAACAACTCATATTAGTGTATTTGAAAATGTCGTGTCAAAACCAACCGTTTTGGGTAAGCTTTAAGTGTGGCGCCACCTATAACGTGCTAGGGGGATAGGTTTGACATTAGGCGCTCAAGCGTAGGCGAATATTATCACCGTCCGCGATGCCGTCAATCGCACCCGAGGGTTCTAGATCTACGTGAAGTAGTGTGCGGATGACTATCTTCCTTTATTTGCGAAAAATGAATTTTTTATTTTTATATTTTTATTTGAAAAGGGGCCCCACAAAGATACAATAATCAAGGATCAATAACTGATCATGGGGGACCGCCCCACAATCACAATATGTTTCAAGGAAATCAAATCCTGCAGAGTGGCACCTTCTGTCGCGCTACACAGGTCATCAAAGGTACGCTCTGTCGCGTGACAGAAGGAGTCACTTCCAGAATCTGAACCAAAGAATCACAACCAGCCCCAGCCTCCAAGCAAATGCAATAACTCAGCCCCAAGCTCCATCATAATCTCAACAGGAAGCAAGGAAGGGGACGGAATAAAACAAAGCACATAAGATGCAAACAACACATATAATGTCACAAACAAAGCACACACAAGTGAATGAAATGAATGTTGAAAAATCACTAAAGTTTGACCCACTTTTGAAAACCAAGTTTCAAATCCCCAGCAGAGTCGCCACTGAATGTGCGCTCGCCGAAAAAATAAAAATAAAGGAGCCGCCACGCCGTCTTTAAGAGGAAACATTGAAAACCATTTTAAGAGAGAAAATGGGTTCGGGGGTCAAGTTACGTGTTGGGAAGAACCGAGAGTTCACCCAACACGCCTCGTCCGTAGACGAGTCTTTCTATGTTCAACATTACATTCATTCAAGTGTGTGTGCGAAGTGTGTATGACAAGATATGTATTAAAATGCATAAGAGTGCTTTGTTTTATTACTCAACAAGGGGATACAACTTGTAAGCCATTTGCCATGGGAGGCCACATCCCATTTACAACTAAGAGGAACAATACTTACAACTGAAATATGGTCTCTGCAGATGGTCACCATGTGTCGCATGACACAGGACATGCTAGGCACGATGTGTCGCGTGACACATGTTTACCGTTTGCAGGGACCTTACATTTCGAACAACAGATCCAACATAGAACCAATCAAATACCAACACAATATACAAATAGCTCAGAGACCAACAAATTTACAAAGGATTGACCAAGGGGATGTGGATATAGGGAGATCGACACTCCCTTGGCCAATAAACAACAAATCCCACACAATCACAATATGAACATCAACAAATACCAAGCAAAGCAGTTAAACAGAGAGATCAACAGTTGGGACTTGATAATTGGGGACGGACGGAGTCCAATTATCAAGTCCGAGAAATAGATTGCAATGAAACAAATAAAAAAGTAAATAAATGAGAGAGAGAGAAGAAGATCGTTACCCTCGTAGTCCACGAATTCTATACCACGTTAGGTATGGAATTCTTCAATCAGCTTTAGAACGGAACAAATTCAGATCTCAGATTGAAATAGCCTTTCTCCTTCGGTATCAGTTGGACAAGGAGATGCAAGGAACTGGAGTAGGGCCGGACAACAAATTGGTGATGCAGAGTCTGGGATGGTGGTGGTTAGCGGCTTAGAGGCTGTAACAGGGGAAGGGAAGCAGTTGTGGTTGGTCCGGCATTGAAGGTAGAGTGGTGGTGGTTGAGGTAGAGAGCGGAGATGGAGATTGAGAAGAACGGTGAGCTCGGATTGGGGTTGGGCTTGAGCTTGCCGGTGATGGGTTTAGAGAGAGGACGGGAGAGGAAAGCAATTGAGGGAGAAGATTGGTGTTGAAGTCGCCGGTTGATTGGGGGTGTGAGGGAGAGGTTTTAACGGTGGGTTTGGCCGGAGATTTGTGAGGAAGAAGACGGTTGAGGGGGTAAGGTCACTGGTGAGGATTTTGGTTGAAGAAGACGATCTGAGGAGCTTGGTCGCCGGCGATGGTGAGGGCGTTGTTTGCGTATTGAGAGAGAGAGGAGAGAGAAAGTGAATCTGAGTGTGTGTTGCGTGTGAAATTTGTGAGAGAGAAAATGTGTGAGCCCCTTTCAAATGAACAGAATATGGCATTTATACGCTGAATGGGAATAAGGATTATAATGTCGCACGACCCAACGTCTCCAAATTCCATGCCTCAAGATGTCGCACGACGGGCCACGTCCATAACCATTTCTGGCGCCAAACCTGCTTCTGGAACATTCCGGGTTAATTCTTTAAAAGCCCAAAGCAGTTTATTCCTTTTAGGTCCTTTTGTCCGGGAAAAATGCTAAAATACACTTTCTTCGCGAGAAACATATAAAATGTTTTCGGAAGTTTCGAAACGGACCGGGAATTTACCAAAATGCCCCTTAGTGCAATTTTATCATTTAAAATGCACCTAAAAAAGGGTCGCGAATTGGATTGGCGTACTTACAGAAGACATGAGCCAGATTTGGGTACATACAGAAGCCCCTCGGCAACGTCACTTGCAGGGCAAGTGGGGTTGTCGATAAAAAAGGATCCAATCTGGCAAACTGCCGAGACAGATTGGGTGACCAAAGAGGTCGAGTGGCTGAACCTAAAGTAGGCTACCTACGTATCTCGGAGGAATCAAGCCATGATCGTAGTTCGAAAAAGATCCGCTGGGGAAAGGGGTGTCATATGTGACGAATTGGCTGAACCCAAAGTAGGCTACCTATGTATCCCGGAGGAATCAAGCCAGGTCGTAGTTCGAACAAGGGAGAACTTTCGGTGCCTCAAACCGATGAAAGACCGAAATGGTCAAATGACTGGACCTTTGAAAAAAGGTTTCCTACGTATCCCTAGGAAGGAATCAAGCCGGATCATAGTTCAAACAAGGGAGAACTTTCGGTGCCTCAAACCGAAAAAAGACCGAAATGGTCAAATGGCTGGACCTTTGAAAAAAGGTTTCCTACGAATCCCTAGGAGGGAATCAAGCCGGATCGTAGTTCGAACCTTTACTCGGTTGAAATGTTATTCCTTCATTTAGGAATAACGGAGATCGCGAGAGAGGTCGAAATGTTATTCCTTCATTCGGGAATAACGGAGATCGAAAGAGATAGCGAAATGTTATTTCTTCATTCGGGAATAACGGAGATCGCGAGAGAGGTCGAAATGTTATTCCTTCATTCGGGAATAACGGATATTTCAAGAGAGGTCGAAATGTTATTCCTTCATTCGGAAATAACGGAGATCGAAAGGGATAGCGAAATGTTATTCCTTCATTCCGGAATAACGGAGATCGCGAGAGATAGCGAAATGTTATTCCTTCATTCGGGAATAACGGAGATTGCGAGAGAGGTCGAAATGTTATTCCTTCATTCGGGAATAACGGAGATCGAAAGAGATAGCGAAATGTTATTCCTTCATTCGGGAATAACGAAGATCGCAAGAGAGGTCGAAATGTTATTCCTTCATTCGGGAATAACGGAGATCGAAAGAGATAGCAAAATGTTATTCCTTCATTTGGGAATAACGGAGATCATGAGAGAGGTCGAAATGTTATTCCTTCATTCGGGAATAACGAAGATCGAAAGAGATAGCGAAATGTTATTCCTTCATTCGGGAATAACGGAGATCGCGAGAGAGGTCGAAATGTTATTCCTTCATTCGGGAATAACGGAGGTTGAAAGAGATAGCAAAATGTTATTCCTTCATTCGGGAATAACGGAGGTCGAAAGAGACAGCGAAATGTTATTCCTTCATTTGGGAATAACGGAGATCGCGAGAGAGGTCGAAATATTATTCCTTCATTCGGGAATAACGGAGATCGAAAGATGGCGAATGGGAAGGACCCAATGGTTTTTTGTAAAAAGGTGGGAAGGACCCGATGACTTTTGTAAAGAAACGGGGAGGACCCTATAATTTTTGTAAAGAAACGGGAAGGACCCAATGAGGAAGCGGGAAGGACCCAATGATATTTTTTCTAATTATTTGAGAGATAGGATTGAAAATGCCAGGGGCAAAAATAATAAAATGAGCCACAGGGGTAAATTTGTAAAATAGGCCACAGGGCACTAGAAGAAATATAATTGGAAATGCCAGGGGCACAAAGGGTAAAGCAGGCCTACGGGGGAAAATTGTAAACTTGGGCCTACAGGGGCAAAATTGTGAAAACAAGCCACATGGGCTAAGTACGTCGCACGACGTAGTACGCCATGTGAACAGATCCTTTTAAATTCCATCAGTCGTCATTTGAAACTCACCAATTTGAGAGGGAGACGAATAGTGAGCAGAAAAAGAGAGGAAACAACAGAGAAATTGAGAGAAATCAAGAGATTTGAATCAGAGTTGGTTTGGAACGATACCTCCTAGAATGCGCCCTACGAAGAAAGCCCCACAACATGCCAAGTTGGCCGCTCGATTGAAGGGGGTTCAAAGGAATCAAAGGCCGTTCATTCCGCAAGCTCAAAGGGGAGAATTTTATCCACAGCTTGATGAACACACCTCCGCTGCCGGGAAGAAAACTGTGGTATGCATCCATCTGTAATCCGTTCTAGGTTTTAAAGATTTTCCGTTTGGATGAAATTGATTGGAAATTAATTTTCCAGACTAAAATGAGTTAAAAAAAAAAAAGATGAATTTGCATGTGAATAATGAACATAATTGCATGGAATGAACTAAGAAATGTGATGCTAAATGCATGTTCTACATTTATAGGATTTGACCTATTTGAAAAAGGATGAGACGGTTTCAGGAAACAGAATGGGATATTCATACCTGTGCTGTGTTTACCTGCAGGGATTGCGCACTAGAGGCTCTCCAGAGGTGATCGGCAGACTATGGGATAGCTTGCCGGGTAGCCAGGAGCAGATATATTCGCCTAAGGGCATTATTTATGCTATTGGGTTAGGGCAATTTTTTGAGATGGCGAAGGCCATCGGACACACACAGAGGAGTGTGGAGTTGGTGAAGGCGTTCAGGGAGTTTTGGTAGGAGACTACTCACTCATTCCATTTCTCCTGGGGCGAGGCGACAGTCACACCGTATGATTTTGCGGTTATTACGGGATTGCCATTTACGACTGAGCCACTCTATATGGATGAGCCTGCACATGTAGCTGAGCCTGAGCGTATTTCCGACACAGATCTTATGGGGCTACTTGGTTTCATTCCCCAGAATAAGAAGGGGAATGGATACGAGCTGGGTGAGCTACACGGTTGGATTGGGGAGCAGAATAGAGACTATCCTATTGTTTTTTGATGATTCTGCTGAGAGCCGGCTGGGAGCCGAGAGATTAGCGAGAGCTTTTGTATGGGTGGGTTTTTCTCTCGATATCTTTGTTCATCACCGTAGCGTCTACTCTTTATACGACTTCATTGGAGCTTCTGAGAGCTTGGGATGCTGTGGGGAACCTGTCCTGGGGTGAGGCAGGTTTGGCTGAGATGTATTTGGCTCTAGATGACATCAGCCAAGGGAAGTTGATGTACTTTACCTGCTGTCACATGGCCTTTGAGGTATTCTCTCATCTTGACTTCTTCTCTTTTGCACCTTTCACTCTGTCATTCCTTATCATTACTTCCTCCGTTTTGACTTCTTCTCTTTTTTTTTCTTTCAGGCTTGGGCCTATGAGGTCTTTGGCTGTTATGCCTGTTAGATTCGGGATGAGTTCCCTGCTACCACTTTCCCTTCTCTTAGACGGTGGACGAGGGATGCCAGGAGACAGACCAGGATGGATAGTGTGAGGTGCAGGATGACAGCTTCGTATCAGGACACCCTGACATGTTTGAGAGGGACTCTCCAGGGATTGAGCTTATTTCCATGGACTGATCAATATGCTGACCAGGATTTGGGCTATGCGGTGCATCTGACAGAGTGCCGCAAGTTATTAGTGGGATTGTCCGGGGATGCCTTATAATTGGGGGAGAGAGACTGCAGGCAGCATGGGCCAGATAGGGTCGCTCAGGTTCCAGTTGATCCCCCTGAGGACATGTGGTTCCCTAGGAAGTTGGAGGATCTGGTCATTGTGATCCAGGGAGACGGCGTGTATAATCACGTGGAGGAGGGAGGTGACTACACTGCTTATGTTGCAGAGAGGCTACGGTCACCGCAGGTGATAGTAGAGCGTGGTGCTTAGAGCACAGGACCATCATCCAGATATGTGGCGAGAGCCCCTTTGCCTCCTCCATACTTTGACTATCGGGGCGATGATCACGCGAGGCGAGCTCCTATTGACACAAGTCGGATTCATCCTCACCTCCAGCTTCCTAAGGGCTCTAGATCTGTAAGTGTTACTTTTGCATCTGTTAGCACCCTTTTCCATTATTACGACTTGTCTCCTAATCTCTTTTGTTGTCTGATTGTAACAGGTCTCAGCTCAGTACTACAAACATCTTTCTCGATCTTACACTGGAGCTCTAGACATGATTGA
>JAFEMH010007439.1:0-89918 GCA_022495995.1 Adenophora triphylla var. japonica | reverse complement strand
TTAATTTTCTAGCAAAAAATTCTAACAAGCTCAAATTGGAGCACTTACGCAGTGGCCCCTCGGCGACGGCGCTTTCGAAGGAAGCGGATCGTCGATAAGAGTAAGGCTCCATATTGGCAGGATGATCGAGTGATCGTGGGTGGCCGAACCTAGCGATAGGCTACCTAATGTGATCCCGAATGGGAATCAAGCCATCGTAGTTCGGGTCTGGACCCTGAGATGATGGCGTTTTAGGTGCCTCGAACCCTGATGAGCGAGTTCTGCAAGTGCTTTGCTGGAAAGAAACTCTGCTGGGATAAGAGATGACCATTTTCGGTCTGGTGGCTATCCGCCCGCTGGGATAGGAATGACCATTTTCGGTCTCGCTGGGATGATTGCGATTTATCGCTTTCCTAGTGATAGCGTCTTAGGTGCCTCAAATCTTGGAGATGGCGTTTTAGGTGCCTCGAACCTTGGAGATGGCGTTTTAGGTGCCTCGAACCTTGATGATGATGGCTTTTTAGGTGCCTCGAACCTTGATGATGATGGCGTTTTAGGTGCCTCGAACCTTGATTTGAAATGGCCTTTCGGTGGACTTCGTCTGGCTCGCCGAAGGAGAGGGTGACCGCTGGTCGAGGGCCGGACCTAATGATAGGCTACCTACGTATCCCTAGTGGGAATCAAGCCCTTTCGTAGTTCGAGTTTTCTCGAGATTTCGTTGGCTTTTGGGATTCCGTTAACTTTCCTGGGGATTTTGTTAGCCTTTGACTGGGGAAAATCGACGTATTCGTCCTGGGAAATCAACTTACGTTTGACTTGCCGGAAGATTTTGATGAAAGATACGGGATCTCGTTATCTTTCTCGAGGAGATCGGTCTTACGTTTGGCTGGGAAGATTTTGATGAAAGATACGGGATCTCGTTATCTTTCTCGCACTCGGTCTTACGTTTCGATCAGGGAAGATTTTGATGAAAGATACGGGATCTCGTTATCTTTCTCGGGGCACTCCGGCCTTACGTTTGGCTGAAGATTTTGATGAAAGATACGGATCTCGTTATCTTTCTCGGGGCACTCGGTCTTACGTTGACTCGCTGGAATGATTTTGATGAAAGATACGGGTCTCGTTATCTTTCTCGAGGAGATCGGTCTTACGTTTGACTGCCGGGGATGATTTTGATGAAAGATACGGGATCTCGTTATCTTTCTGGTGCACTCGGTCTTACGTTGACTGCCGAGGAATGATTTTGATGAAAGATACGGGATCCGTTATCTTCTCAGCACTCGGTCTTACGGCATTTCGACCGCCGGGGAAGCTGATTTTGATGAAAGATACTGATTCGTTATCTTTCTCGGGGCACTCGGTCTTACGTTTGACTGCCGGGAATGATTTTGATGAAAGATACGGGATCCGTTATCTTTCTCGGGGGACTCGGTCTTACGTTTGACTCGCTGGAATGATTTTGATGAAAGATACGGATCCGTTATCTTTCTGGGAAATCGACCTTCACGTTTGACTCGCCGCTTGATTTTGATGAAAGATACGGGATCCGTTATCTTTCTCGGGCACTCGGTCTTACGTTTGACTCGCCGTCGGGAATGATTTTGATGAAAGATACTGGATCTCGTTATCTTTCTGGGCACTCGGCCTTACGTTTACCGCTGGGAATGATTATTTTGATGAAAGATACGGGATCTCGTTATCTTTCTGGCACTCGGTCTTACGTTTGACCGCCGGGAATGATTTTGATGAAAGATACGGGATCCGTTATCTTTCTCGGGGCACTGGTCTTACGTTTGACTGGGAATGATTTTGATGAAAGATACGGGATCTCGTTATCTTTCTCGGCACTCGGTCTTACGTTTGGCTGCCGGGAATGATTTTGATGAAAGATACGGGATCTCGTTATCTTTCTCGAGGCACTCGGTCTTACGTTTGACCGGGGAATGATTTTGATGAAAGATACGGGATCCGTTATCTTCTCAGGCACCTTCACGCTCGATCCGGGAATGATTTTGATGAAAGATACGGGATCCGTTATCTTTCTCGGGCACTCGGTCTTACGTTTTTTGCATCCACGGGAATGATTTTCTTGACAAGGGCCGACTTTGGTTAACTTTGGTTAACTTTGTCAAGTTTGGGACCGAATTGCAGTCCCGAAATTTTAAGGGGCAAAAGGGTCATTTTGACCCTTGCAATCCTATCCGCGCGGATAGGAGCTGAAAGTCAGGGGTATTAATTAGGGCCAACGCCATTTTCTTCTTCCCCATTAAGTTTTGAAACAGACGAGAGCAGAGAGAGAGAAACCGAGGAGAAGCCATTGTTGGCCAAGAAAAGCTTCAAAAATCTTCCGATTTCTTCGATTTTTTGAGCAATGGAACACGGGGAAGGCGCTTTTCAAGGCCAAGGACGTGGCCCGGTAGCGGAGAGGCGATTGGAGCTCGTCCGGATGAGGAGGCATTACAATCTTTCGCAATCGATTGCGGAGGAGCCCTACCCCGATGCTTGGCAACATTGGGCTTCGGATTCGAATCTCCGAACGGTATACTTTGAAACCCTTTGATCCCTTTGTTGATTTCTTGTTTGAAATTTGAATTTTAGGTGATTTTTGAAATTTTTTTGAAATTGAATATTGATGTTCATTGTCTTTGAATCTTGATGATTATGTGAGTAACCCAAAATGTGCATTTTGCTTGGGAAAAAGAATTTGGCATTTTCGCCATTTTTTTTTTTTTAAAATTCGAAAATTGCATGTGAAAATTCGAAAATTGTGATTTTTTTTTTTTTTTGAAATTGAATATTGCATGTTGATGATGATGATTTTTTTTTGAAATTGAATATTGATATTGATGAATGATGCAATGCATGCATTTTGTTTGGAAAGAATGGGCATTTTGCCAATATGAGATGTATGTATGTTTAGGATTTTTTTTTTTGAAAAGTGGGACGGATTTTTCCTCCCGTTGCATGTAAGATGGATGATATGCATGTATGCAATTTTTTTTTTTTGAGATGATGGATGGTATGCATGTTATTTTATGAAAATGGGACGGAGTTTTTACTTCCGTAGGAATGCATCTCTTTTTTTTTTTAATGCATTGGGATTTGCTGAAAACTGTTTTCTTGTGCGAGAAAAATGGGGCTATGCTCATTGTATGCTGTTATGCTGTCGAATTTTTTTTTTTTAATGCATGTGTATGCTTTCTCTCTTTTTTTTTTGTGTAAATGCAAATGCAAAAATTTTTTTTTTTGACATTTTTTTCTCTCCTTTTTTTTTTTTTTTGCTGTGGCGGAAACCGTTTTGTGACGGAGCAATCGAACAAAATGAAGACTCGAGGATCGTGGAGTCCGTGATTGACTTGTGGGACCGGCTTCCGGATGCGGGCCGAGGAGCTTTGCCGAGTCCGAGACGATTGTTGTCGAGACGGGGCTCGGGAGTTCGTTGAGTGCTTGAGGGGCCTGGTCAAGTTCCCTAAGAGCAAGTGGCTTGATGTTTGCTCGGCGCAAAGATTGGTGGGACGCGACCCACACCTTTCACTTCTTCCGGGGCGAGGCTACGGTTACGCCTCCGATTACGCTGCGATTACGGGCCCGTCCTTTAATGGACGCAAAGATTGAGTGGCGGGATGGCTACGCGATGCCGATCCGTTGTGCTCTTCTCGGGATTTTCCCCTATTCCCAAAAAGGGGATGGGGATGGAGTATGCCGTGGTCTACGGCAAGATTGTGGAGACCATAGCGAGCTATGAGGCCGGGAGGAGAGGATAGGCGCCGATCGCATTGCTGTGGCCTTCTTGTGGTTTGCTTTTTCGAGCACCCTTTGGGCATGCCGAGGACGGCAGCCTTTGCCTTGGCTGAGGTCCTTGGAGGACATGGAGACGGCCGGAGATGTCTCGTGGGGAGAGGCCGGGCCGGCAGAGCTTTACTTTGCTCGATAGGTACAAACGAAGGCCGTGAGCTCTTTGTACCGCTTTGAGTTTGCCCCGGAGGTATAAGCTCTCTTTGCTTTCCCTCTTTTTTTTTTTTTGAGCACGCACTTTTCTTTTCAGACCGGATTGATTGGATTTTTACCTTCGCAGTATGGGCGTTGGAGTTTTTCCACGTCACGATGTGGCGGCACCGGCGGAGTACGCCGGGCGTATCCGGCCATGCAGCCTTGGTCCAAGCATGCCCGGGAGAAGATAAGCTCCAGGGGGCGTACGACTCTCGTGTACGCGGATTGCCTTCCTCGACGGAGGCCGAGACAGATGAGGGGATGATATTCTTCCCCCGGGATCGCTTCGAGGTGGCGCAGCCGAAGGGCGCCGAGATTTGACCGTGCAAATGGAGGATTCTCGAGAGGTCCGACTCGCGATGCATATTATCTCGGGAGAGAGGGTGACGCGCCAAAGCATGGCGTGAACTCGCCTTTGAGGACACCGGTGGAGCCTCCCGCCGATATGATGCACTCCGAGCGATCGGTCCGTGACTGGGATGATTACCGAGCCGGCCAAGACTTCTCGGATTTCGTGGCGATTGAGCCATATGCGACATTCGTCTTGAGGAGGCCGAGGATGCCTCAGTTTTGGATAGGGAGGGGCTTGGGATCCCGCGGTACCCTGGACGGATTTTTCCTATATCCAGGATGGGGTCCGATTGAGGGTGCAGATCCTCACCCGAGCGACTTCCACGAGCTTTCCGGCCTCGTCCGGGTATGAAGGTATGGCTTCACCTTTTCCCCTTCTTTTCTTTCTTTTGTTTCATCATCTTTAGCATCACTTCTCTTTTTTTTTTTTTGACGCTTTTGCTTTTGTGCAGCTGGAGGTGGTCGTCGAGAAGCCGACGAAGCAAGTGATCGGGGCCAAGAGATTCATCAGGAGGATGGTCGCTTGCGGGCTCCTCAGCTAGAGCGAGGCGACCACGGCCGGCGCCCGTCGACGGGAGGCTTCCCTATTCGCTCGTAGACTTCTTCAGAGACTCCTTTGTCTCCTCTCCTTGATCCCCGCGCGGTGTTGCCTTCGGATCACGTCATTCTCGGGATCCACACGGGCAGTGGACACGTATGGCAAGCATGGCGGGTCGTCTTCGTACGTCCAGAGTCCGACGCCTTCACCTTCGGATACGATTTTTCGCAGATCTCGGCTTGCCCTATCGTAGCGTGCCTGGTTGGTCCCGATGAGCCTCTTTCTCGGAGACGAGGACGATTCTGAGCCCGAGATTTTCAGTGGCTCCCGAGGAGGCGGGCCCGAGTCGCAAGAGGGGCCGGGGAGTACATCGGCGCCGGAGACTCCGATTGATTTTTTTTTTTTTGAGATTTGAGATTGAGATTTAGATTTGTACAGCCTTTATGCACATTTTTTCTTTTTTTTTTTTTGGATGTAATAATTTAGGATTTTATTTATGTTTGTTTGTTTTTTTTTTTATGCACACTCTTTTTTTTTTTTGGAATGTAATAATTTAGGATTTTATTTTATGAATGCAATGCAAGATGAATGCAAAGTGTTGCATGAGCCTTGGTTTTTTTTTTTTTGCAAGGGTGTTTGGTATATGGACCGGTTTGGGGAGGTTTTTTTTGCACAGTGTTTCGAGCAACCGGGACGGAATATTCCTCTTTTGGTGTAGCACTTGACTGCGTTGCAAAGATTTTTTTTTTGGAAAGCAAACTCATCCGCGCGGATAGGACAGAATCTCGACATTGTCCTTTAATTTTGGTTCGCACTGGTCTTGCTTTATTTCAAATTCAAATATCCTCTTCAACCTCCACCCAAACAGCCATTTTCGGGAGAAAGAGAGAAAACCATGGAAAACTTTAGAAAAGCTCCATCAAAATTGTCCCAAGAATCCCAAATGTCATTCTTCAACAAGTTCAAGGATTGGTCCCGGAGATCATGCATGAGAGGAGGTCCTTCTTTGAAGAAAGGTACAAGGTGAAGTGCTTATGGTCTCTCAAGGAATTGGTTCCTGATTATGAGCTTTTGAGAGCTTCTTCATCATTTTGGGATACTAGAAGGCATGTCTTTGCCTTTCCTTCAACGAGATTGTTCCGACTGTCGAAGAATTTCGGGCCTTGCTTCGAGGTCCTGAGGTGGAAGAGATAGCGGTTCCTTTGCCCTGAGGGGCTTCTTTTGTTGACAGATTGTGCGTCCTCCTTCATCTTTCCCTGAGGAAGCGCAAGGTATGATCCGCGGTCCCGATCATTTCGATATTTCCGGTCTTCCCGACAGCATTTAGGGGCCTAGGTTTGGTGGATGATGCCTATTGGGATGCCTTTGCACTTTGTATGTTTGGCACCCGTTCATGGTCTATTCCTTTGGGATTTCGCCATCGGTCTTTGCCGGATGTTGTCGTTCACCGTCGCCCGGCGTAGATGTCGTTCCTTTGATTCCGGGGGAGACTTTTCATGCTCTCGATGCATTAGCTACCGAAGGCGGTATATGCACGGGGCAGCCTGCCTCTCGACCCCGTGGCCGATGGAGCGTTTGGGGGTTCTTCGGGAAACCTCTCGATATGATCAGCCTTGGACTTTTGCCAGAGAGGTGTTGATGTAGATTTTGATGATCGTGGCTCGTGGGAGCGTTGGATGGCGGGTCGCCGACCGAAGATATCGATGGTCGGTGCCTCATCAAGGGTGGAGACTCGCAGAGTGCTTCAGATGGGTCTCCCGTGGTCATGCTTCCGGGCTTTCTCACCCAGCTTCTATATTCCGGCTTTAGTCCCGAGACGCTTTGGCCTGGAGCAGTTCCTTCGAGGGCTTTGATGATATAGCCACCCGTGGTGGTGGCTCCTGCTTCTATGGATGATCCCTCGTTGTTTCCATTTCTTTCCCGAGCATGGAGGTATGATGCCTTTCCTCCTGGTCATTCTCAAAGCGTCCGAGACCGGTGTTCCCGACCACTTGGTACCCGGATTGGTATGAGAGGCATCTCGGGAGAGACTCAGTGGCTATTTTGAGACGGCGTGAGGCCATTGTGGGTGCGGAGGACCCGATCGCTTTCGAGAGGAGGAGGGCCGAGGCGAGGGCCAACCCTCATGACAGAGCGGAGACGCCGTGACCGACTATGAGGCTTACGTCAAGAGACAGGAGAGGAGGGCTCCTATGCTACCGCCTAGGCTACAGTGAGATGAGAGATGACGCTAGTGGCTACTAAGGCCCCGACAGAGGCCGGTTTGATAGATCCCTGTTCCTATACCGTAGCTTGGTAGGAGGAACACCGACATCTTTCCTGGTTCGTAAAAGAAAGACTCGAAGGGGGAAGAAGAGGGGAGAGGCCAAGCACGAGTGGCTTGGAGTGACTCCGAGGTTTCCGAGTATCCCTTTCTTGTCATGGCGCATACATTAGTTTGATTATGTATCTTAGTTTCTTTTAGCAAAGTTGCCGCTTGTAGGAATGAATCGGGCTTAGACTCATCAAAGAGCTTTTTAACTTGTAATGAATATTTGAATTGCTTTAGAGTTTTTCGAGACGCTTTCATGGTCTCGATCAATTGTATTGATGCCAAAGTATGGCTTTTATTTGTGCTTTAGACCGAACCGTTTCCGCCGCCTACGTTCCTCATTTTGAGGAGCTCAGTCTTCGTAGTTCAACCCGATTTTTTTTTTTTGTTTTTTTTTTGTTTTTTTTTTTTTTTTTGTTTTTTTTTTTTTTTTTGTTTTTTTTTTGTTTTTTTTTTGTTTTTTTTTTGGTGCAACCTCGTTTTTTACCTAGGCCGCCCTTTTCGGGTTTTCAACCTAGTTGGGTATTACTCTTTTAGCACTCTTTCCTTCTTTTCTTTTTTTTTGTTTTACGCGTAGTATCTCGCAGCCTTGTCACCATTCACCGGGTGTACAAAGGGATTCCCGTCGAGGTCCGCAAGTTGCATGAGCTCCTCCGGAGAAGATCTTCCGGACGACATATGGCCCGACCCATACAGCTCCCATTTGCCGAGGGGGTTGATACGGACTGGGGCTTTTCTTTTAGAACGAGATCACCTTCTCGGATCTCCCGATGCTTTACTTTCTTGTCGAAGGCTCTAGCCATTCTTCCTTGGTAGGCCCGGAAGTGTTCCATGGCCTTCAATCGGCGTTCGTCTAGTAGGGCCAATTCGTCATGGCGACTGGAGCCATTCGACCTCGTTGATCCGGCTTTCCAACAAGATACCTGAGCGAGGATTTCTAGCTCGATTGGGAGTACGGCTTCCATTCCGTATGTGAGGGCAAAAGGTGTTTCCCAGCTGCCGTTCCGACCGATGTCTCGTAGCCCCGCAGTGCTGTGTGTAACTTCTCGGGCCAATCTCTCGCCTTGACACCATTTTCCGGATGATATTTTCCAGAGTCTTGTTTGCTGCTTCGTCGGCTCCGTTGGTTTGGGGCCTGTAGGGAGATGACTTGTGGCGGGTTATTCGGAATTCCGCCAAATAGCTTTTTCACATTCCCTTCGAAGTGGGATCCATTATCTCGAGATGATTTCTACTGGCAACCCGTATCCGCACATGATGTTTTCTTTGATGAAGAGGGCAACTTTCCTTGAATTGAGGATTTTGTAGGACTTTGCAGAGCATCCTTTCCGATTCCTTCAAAGAAATCACCAATCAAGCGTCTCTTTAGGCTCTTCCGCAGCTCCCAAATTCACACTCGTCAAAATCTCTTCGGCTACTGGGCTCGATTTTCCTTTTTCCGGACAACCTGCTTAAAGATTTTTTTTTGTTGTTTGATTTTTTTTTTTCGTTTAATGTGTCTGCTTCTTTATCTAATGAGTTATTATTAAGTTTTTTTTTTAATTCGTCATTAGTTAAAGTGGCAATCAAGGGATACTCAGAAAGGTTCGTCATTTCATTGAAAACGAAAGGGGATACAAAGGCTTGCTGCACTCGTAGTCTTCAGCGTAAGGCCGCTCTGGACGACCCTAGAGACTCGATCTTAACAAAGAGAGACTCGGGAGGACTTGTCCTAGATTGACACAAAGGGACGGGGACCAATCCAAGCTTGGTGATCATTTCCTCCTTGGTCGCGGACGGCCCGAGAGGTTTTCCCAATTCTTTAGCGGCATCGCTGCTGGTGGCCTCATGACTGAACCGTGGCCGTTTTTGTTTTCCTTTCTCAATTGCCGCTATCATCTCTTGACCGAGCCGAGATCAATCGTGTCCGGCACTGACTTCTTTCTTCGAACAATTGCCGCATAACTGCACCATCCCAATCATCTCGAGGGAAATTCCGTGGCCTTAGCTTTTGGCACCGCGCCCGAATTCGTGTTTCGGATCTTCCCGGCGTAGGGAATAGTGGTTGTGAGCTTCTCGAACTGCTCCACTGTGTCGCACGCCCGAAGGTATACTCACTCTTCATGGCAGCTGTAGCCCTGTGTATCTGGGTAGGTCCAGAACATTCTACGGACCGGGTTAGCCTTGGTTCCTCCGAACTTGTTGAGGCTATCCCGTAGCTTTAGCCATCCCGCCGTAGGAGCGGGCTCTGTGATGTTTCCCGGTTGTGTGGGACCCTTTACAAAGTAGTCACCCAAATTAGGACCGAAGGGGAGAGATTTAGGGTTGTCGACCGGACCTTTCCCGTGGCAGCCTTCAAATCTTTTTCCCTTTGCAAAGGTCCACCGGGGAGGCCTCATATCCTGTGCCGCGGCGAGTATTCTCGTCCTTTCACTTCGATGAGTTTGTGAGTTCCTTGTTGGTGCTTCCCTGCACCGAGGCCGGTAGATAGCTCATTTTTCTCATCATTTTCAAGACCGGTGGGATTTTATCCCGAGTGACCGTCGATCTATGTTGCACACTTGGGCCTTGGGAGGCTCGACCGTGAAGCCCGTTAGCATGAGACCTTCCTCGTCATGTTTGATTTCCAGAATAGGTATTCCGCCCGTATCTCGTGCCCTCTAAAGTGACTAAATCTCCGTAAATGGTCGTCGATCCCCATTCGAGACGAATTTCACACACCGGTGGAGGCTTCGAGGCGACCCCTTTGACTTGGGTGCAGCCAAGGTCTTCCCAAACAGGCATTGAAAGTAATCGGGATGTCGATAACCCGGAATTCCACAGTATCAATTTTTGTCCAAACCAGAGGTCTAAAGTAGCAACTCCGAGGACTGCTCGGGATGTTGAGTCGTAAGCTTTGACCGTGAGAGAAGAAGGCTTCAAGTCTCGTAGTCTTGATATCAAGCAAGCTCATGATCTTTGCCGGAAGAATGTTCATTCCTGACCCATTATCAACCAGACCCGAGGGAGGCGTCGTTCATCCACTGGATCGTGATGAAGAGAGGCTCATTATGATCGCCCCAAATTGAGGGAGGTCGAGATCTCGTGAAAGTGATTATGTTCCCGTAGTGGATGTTTCCAATCACCGTACTCACATCATCGGGAGTAGCATCAATAGGCACGAGAGTGCGAGCTGTGCTTTCTTCCAGCCTTCGCTATGGGGATAAGACGAAGTGAGTAGAGACCAGAGGGAAATGTTGGCCTCGTGTTTGCTTCCAACCGGGTGAGCACGGATCCTCTTTTTCGGGATCCGGAATTTCACTGCCTTAGCATAGGGGCGGCGATCTTCTTTCGGTGCTTGATCTCGCGGCCTTCTTATCTCGCTCTTGGGATTTCCTTGGAAGATCTCGCCAGAGCGGGTCAACAGATTAACTTCCTCACGCCGTCTCTTGACCGGGATTTCTTCAATGCCGCTAAGGTCAATGGGGAGCCCTTTTCGCTATTGGCCACCGGTTCCCGACTGAGTCTAGCGACATGAGGGGCCGAGCTGCATCGGCTCCTTCCCGGGCGGCTCCTTATAACCGCTTCCCAAGTCACGTGTGCTTGGGTTTGGGGTTGTGTTGTTGCCCCTCGGATGGCCCATGAGCTAGGGCGTCCTCCGATTCACTCTCATGGCCGGCCTTGCTCATAGTTATCATGCAACAAGAGTCGCTATTGTCGGGACTCGCGGCTTTTCGATCTCATCCCCGGTATAGTGCAGCCATTCTGGTTCCTTTCGTAATATTCAGTAGTTGGAGATGATTATAGCGTTCGTGTGGGAGGCGCATCCGGTATCATGCCGCTTCTAGGACTTCTCCGAAAGCCGACATACATTCGGGGAAGGTGACCTCTTCTGGGTAACCCCGACAAGGAGTGTTACTTTGTTCGGGGCGGATTTGATCTAACCATGGTTATCTTCTCATTTGGGCGGATGGGAGTTAATTTTCCTCTTTCGATCGTATCTTCGACTATCACCCGGATCGGACACCCGAAAACCCTTTCCCCAAAGCATGGTAGGCAAGTGTTGAATTCTAAGACATCCACGTGCTCGCATCCATGAAACTTCATGGCCTTCATGTCCTCGGTCTCATATTCGTCTTCCGAAGTTTCTTCGTCGCCGCTTGCCGATAACCAACCATTGTGCCCGGCTCCCATGGGCTCATTTCCGGCATGATTGTTCCGCATTGTTTCCGGACGGGGCCTCGCCTGACTCTTCACTCTCGTCATCATCATCATCATCGCTGCCATCGGAATCTTCTTCCCATACTACCGGGATTTCGGGCCGAGAGGGAACGTCGATCAAACCCGTTGGGGGAATATGGGTGCGTGCAACCGCAAAATTGTCATATGTTCCCATTCCCGGAAGTGGTAATTGTGACTCGCCTTCTCCTCCCGTAAATTGCGGGGAAGAGTGAGAGGGGGTGGCACGTATTTGACACTGTGTAGGATATAGAAGGAATCCTCCTCTTCCGATTCTTCACCGTTCTCTGGATCATATTCGGCTCTCCCAAAGCCAATTTGCAAAAGTGTACTAGCTCCAAATGCTCTTCTCGGCCTCTTTGCCGATAAGCCCCAAGACGGTGCTCGCCGGAAACTTTCTTGCTTAATCTTTCTTGACTGCTCTAACCATCTTGTATAAATGGTTCTTTCATGTTCTGAGCGGAATGCCCCAGCTTCTTCAGATTGGCCTTCCTTTCATCCGAGAAATAGCGGGCCTCGTATTCTTGCAAGGAGTCTCCGACATGAGACCAAGATGGGTTGATTCGCTCAATATCCTCAAGGCCGAGGGGGAATCCGACCAGTGATCCTCGACGAGGTTGGCCACGGGTATTTGGGGACCTTCATTAGCATCTTCATGGTCATGCGAAGATTCTCCGCATTCAATCATATTCACCTGATTATGGTTCCTTGGCGGAGGATTTTTGAGGCGTGTTAGGCCCTTCTGGGCCTTCCAACTTTCCTTGCTCTATTAACCTCTGGATTGCCTTTTTCAGAGTGAAGCAAATGCCGCCGATGTCCGTGAGCTTGATGAAAAGCACAATACTTTGTAGTATCCACGGGAGCATTCGGATTTCGGGTTGGAAATTCTCCAAAGGCCGCAGCAAGCCTTCTTTCACCAGTCCCCCTAAAGATGTCATTCAGGGGCATCCCAAAGTTTTCGAGATTTATGACCCGCGGTTTGGGCTCGGCTGTTTCTCGGGAGCAAAAGGAGTCGTGTTATTACATTCCCGTCCCGCATAGTTAATCATCTCTTTGCCTTTAGCAGAGTGTGGGCAGTGTTTGCAGGAGGAGCCCGATATCCGTAGGCAGTGCGCAGGCGGTTGCCGATTGTAGGCCTTTTCAAACTTAGCCGCAGAGTTAACCATGGCCCGTAAGTCTCGAGTATGGGAAGTGACCGAGGGAGGCTCTCGATGTGGTTTCAAGCATGACCGGAAGATGTCCAATTGTTCCTCTTCGGAAGGAGGGATGGCCATTTCACCGAGTTTCAGATTCCACCGCTTGTAAAAGTCCCCAACATTCTCATCGTGACGCCGCACTGTTGTTTGTAGGTCAACCCTATTTGTTTCCCATTCCAAGTTGGCCTTATATTTTTACGTGAAGGCATTGGTAATCTGGTCCCATGTAGCCACGGCTTCGGGTTTCAAACGGAAGAACCACTTTAAGGCACTGGACTTCAAGGATAGGCGAAATAGTCAGCCAAGCGCCGATTGGTACATCCTTTGGCTTTCATCGCCAAGGTATACGTGTCCAAATGGGTTTTCGGACATGCGGTCCCATCAAAGAGATCCGAGATTAGGCATCACGAATTTGTGGGCGGAGGAACAATGGAGTCCGGTGCAGTAGGCCGGAAGGCGGACTTCTTGGCGATCGGTTCGGCGATCTGCGCTTTCATTTCCTTGTGTTGTTCCATGAACCGGGCCGGATGAGGGTCTTGTGGTGGAACCATGGCATTCAAGCTAGTGGGCTGAGCTAGAGAGAGGAGCTACCGGAGGCGGGCGGGTGGAGGGAACGGCCGATCCGGGGACGTAGGTGAAAACTGTCTGGGGTGAGTTACCACAGGGAGCATGAGTAGGAGCTGAGCAAAAGGGTAGAACCTTGCGGCTTGCTTTTGATTTTCAAGCGGCAAAGTAGGTGGGGGCAGCCCGATGTAGCCGGATAACTTGGATTTCAGTGGGGCCCGTAAGTAGGCTTGAGTGCGGGTTTCTTGTCCGAATTGTTAGAATTGCATGGTTTGCTGTGGTGAAGGTGTGTAACCCGGGAATGCTGCGGTCCTGGTGATTCGGATGACAGGGATGGAGGCTTGGTAACCCATAGAAATGCAGGTGAGGAATGGATTTGTGTGAGGAGCTTGAGCGGAACTAAATGCATTACGAGAGGAGGCTCTGGCGTGGCCCCGAGAACCAAGTTGCGGCGGCATTCAGTATGTTTATTCTTTGTGAAGGGTCGGATTGTCAGTTTAGGCCCGAGGCGGGATCCCGATTAGTTTGTGGCATTCCGAGATAGCCCCAACCATGAGAAGACATTCCGTGCTGATTTTGCCCCCAACGGTTTGTGCCGTCGGGCGCGGCATGGATCTCGGTGGTCACGTGGTTGGGGAGGCTGGCTGACCCGAAAATCGAGGAGCATGGGTTACGGTAGTGGCACCATAGGAGGTGGGTGGCGGCATCTGGTGTAGTCGGGCGGCGAGAGTGGGGTTGGCATCCTCGTCTTCTTCCACGGTGAAGGTGCCATACGGATTGAGGCCGGCGGCCAGGCCGTGACTCTTAATAGCCTCCATAAGGCTTTGTTTAGGCTGTGCTTCCCCTGTCGTAACCTCATCTGTTCGCTAACCGATTCCACCGTTGCTCGTCGAGGGTCCCGGGAGGCGGAGTGACGTTATCCCCATCATTACCGGGCGATGCGAGACATTACGAAACCCGGAGTCGGAACAAATGGTGAGGCGACGATGCGCTTGACTCTTCCCAACTGATCAAACGGTGACCGGTGCCCGAAACCAAGCTTTGTGCGGAGGCTGCGGGGGAAAGGACATGAAGGTTCGAGATGTGCAGGAATGGAAGGAGGGTAGGTGTTTGGGCTTTAGGCTCATGCAACATGCGATTATTTGTTCATGTTTACTTAAAACATGTTTTATTATCCTAATCGGTTGGAAAAGATTGCTCTTCTTTTCGCAAACTACTACGATTCTGGATCGGTGGGCCCGTCACTACGTCTATAAGCCCCTCGTATTCCACCGTATTTCGACCTCCCGGGGTGGGCGGCCCGGGCGAGGGTCCTATAGGGCAAGCGGGTCCCACCGACCGAAAGAAAACGATCCTAAAAGTCTGGCGGGTAATCGAGTCTTAACGAGCATTCGATGTAAATTACGGACAAGGCGACGTCAAAAGTCAAGATCATGTCAGGAGCTCGACGAAAAGTCGGCATGATTTGGGCCGATAAGCGTCCACAATTGATCTTGACTTGTCGTCGGTTAAGCCGTAATTAGGCATGGAATATTCATTAATCCTTGATGACTCGGTGTCAATGCTTTGGGAGTCGGTGTATAATTTGTGCCGATCAGAGCCGAAGTCAAAGCGCCGGTCAATATCTTGGTCAAAGTCTGCGGCGGAAAACCGGCGAGAACTTCGGCGATTAGGGTCCCGAAAGATATTGAGTCGGTATGCCGACAAAGGCTTGAAAGGAAAGGTCTATACACGGACGGGGGCATGACACGGAACCGGACTAAAAACCAACCGGGTCTCGGACAAAGTGTGTCACGGACAAGTGCATGGTCGACACGAGGCTCCATGGAATGTTTGGGTAGTCCCGTGCTCATCCGAGAGGCGTAATAAGACCAAACGGACCGCGACAAGGATTTCCCCGGGTTAAGGACGTAGTGTGCAGTGTACGGTCACGTGCGCGTAGTGTGCAAGCAGTCTATATTCTTTTTTCTGAGTAAAATAGAAATTTTTTTATGTGTCTTAAAAATATGATGCATGATTTTTTTTTTTGAGAATTTTCTTCTTTTTTTTTTTGAAAATCTTTTTTTTTGAATTTTTTTTTGAAATTTTTAATGAGCACATAAGCACGTAAGCACGAAAATTCCGACAGGTTAGGGACATTATTCCGACAGTCAAAATTTTGACTTTCTCCGAGGCGGCCAAAACAACATGAAAGCGTACAAAAATCAACACACACACAAAAATGATTTTCAAAGCCGGGACGGAAGCTTGACCCTCAAAAGCTTCTTTTTTTTTTTTGAAAACGGTGATACCGGTACGTGGGATTGTTAGACCACAATTTATCCCCGACTCGTGTTAGGAGGCGATAACGGGAAATTTAGTGGTTTCCACCAATATACCAAATACCATTTTTTTTTAAAAAAAAGCTTACTCCCCAGCAGAGTCGCCACTGTGATGATGTGTGATTGTATCCGAAAATTTTCCCATTTTTGTTTGAAAAAATCAACGAAAACGGAGTCGCCACGCCATTTTAATTTTGAGGGCCAAAACTTTGAAAAAAGCCCGAGATCAGAGATTTAGGTTCGGAGGTCATGTTACACGCCGGGAAGGACGTTAGTGTGCACCCGGAATGCCTCGTAAGACGAGTCTTCCAAGCTGAAAATCATTTGTGTGTGTGTGTGTGTGTGTGTTTTGGCCAAAATACTTTGAAACTCAGAAAATTAAAAATAGGGATATCTTTTCAAGACTTTAAACTGATCCCATGATTTTTTGGGGGATTTTTGGATTGAGATTTGGTACTCAAAAGACCTTTTGAAGTTGAGAGCCATTTCTGCCAGAATGAAAAAGGCAGTGGACCTTTGATTTTGAAATGTATTCAAGGATCTTAAAAATTCATAATCTGGATAAACTCAGAGAATGAAAGTTGTTCTAGACACCTTAAATAAGGTTTGTGCGAGGGAATTTTCCATTTTGGAGAAGATTTGAGGGGTCAAAACCTTCTGGAAACCTCAGATATGAGATCTGGATTCCCAGAAGCTGATGAACTAGCCTCTGAAAGAAAATTTGAAAAGAGGAGTTTTACTCACCCAAAAAATAAAGTAAAAATATGTATGGAAAGCTCTAAATGTTGGCTACAAAAAGTGTTTTGTAGTCAACACCAAATTCCAAGTTCATCTGTGTCCAAAAATTAAGACAATGGACTGAGGTCTGGGAAAATTGCTACTGGACAGCAACTTCTCAAGAAGGAGAATATGATTTTAAAGGGGGTTTTGCATCCATGCTTGTCCCCATTTCCCTAGGTTTTGGTTAGTGATCACTAGACATTTTAGTGGTGAATCAACTATACCAAACCATCCTTGGGGTACATTAGGACTAAGCATTTCATTTGCTTGGGAAGGGGATTTTTATCCTTTGAAAATGAGATTTTATGCTTGAAAATGGTTTTTAGGGTTTTGAAAATGAGTTTTCTTGGTAAGAAAGTAAGAAAACTTAAAAATAATTTTGATCTTTGTAGAAGATCATCCATGGAGATGGTCTTCCATGGTGATCTTCTTAGATCTAAAGCAAGAAGATGAAGGAACTACATTTTGTAGTTTGAAGATGCATGCATGGATGAGATTTAGGGTTAGGAGGAGGAGGGTTTACCAATCTTCCTTGTGTTCTTGATTTTTTGGCTTGAGTGTATGAGTGTTTAGGGCTTTAATATGAGAGTGAGTGGATGAGTATGAGTTGGGAAAGATTGGAGAGAAAATGGTGACAATTCAAGTGAATTCTCACTGTTTTCTCTCTATATTTCGCCAGAGGTTCGGTGCAAAATGTGTTGTGGCTCCTTATTTTTGTGACTGGAGGGCTCAATTTATAGCCCTCTGGAAATTGCAATCCCATCCGCGCGGACAGGAACCCTCAGCGTGCACTGTTCATTAAATGCAGCTCCAGCTTTGGACAAGAGGAATAATCTTTTTGAAATTTCAAATTAACAGCCAGTTTTGTGTTTCCAGCCATTGCTATTTGTGGTTTTATTCCTTTTGTTTTGCTTTTTGAGATTCTTTTTGAGGTTTAGCCTTAAATAACAATGCCCATTTTACCCTCACTTTGTTAGAAAGGTTAGGATTGTTAGGAATTGTTAGAAATGTTATAACTTTCGTTAATTTTCTAACGAAAATTCTAACAAGCTCAAATTGGAGCACTTACAGGGGGACGAAATTTTTTGAGTGGACGGCCGAATGTCATTCGTCGTTCCAGCAGCTTAAGGAGTATCTCGCCTCCCCACCATTATTGAGTAGCCCGGTCATGGGGGAGACTTTGTTCGTTTATTTGTCTGTTGGCGATCAAGCCGTGACTGCTGTTTTAGTTCGAGAAGAAGGAGGGCTTCAGAAGCCCGTATATTATGTAAGTAAGGCCCTGTCAGACGTGGAAGGTAGATACTATAATGCAGAGAAGGTGGCCTACGCCTTGGTTGTAGCTTTCAGGAAAATGCGAGCCTATTTTTTGGCTCATCCTATTATCGTGCTAACTAATGCACCCCTTAGGAAAATCCTGCATAAACCAGAAATTTCAGGCCGACTACTCAACTGGTCAATTGCTCTCACAGAATTCGACATTGAGTATAGGCCTCGAAAGGCATTGAAAGCTCAAGCTTTGGCAGACTTCTTGGTCGAGCTTACGTTCACCAAGGAAGATAGCGAGGTACGAGCTCAGAAGGAGAAAGCAAAGGGAAAGGAACCAGCAACTCAGTCCACCATAAGTTTGCCCGATGATTGCTGGAAAGTATACTCTGATGGGTCGGCAACAAAGAACGTCAGTGGGGCTGGGTTTGTATTGGTCGAGCCAGAATCAAGGACAGTCTACGAGGAAGCCTTGAGATTCAAATTTGAAGCATCTAACAACCAGGCCGAGTATGAAGCTTTGGTCGCAGCCATCGAATATACAAAGTGTTTTGGGGCAACCAAGATCGTGGCATACTGTGACTCCCAGCTGATAGTGAATCAAGTTAGAGGAGAGTATGAAGTCCTGAATACCACCTTGGTCAAATACTGCGACCTGGTAAAGGAGCTGATCAAAGACTTGGAATTTTGGGAGATACAGAGGGTTGGTCGAGATGACAATGAATTGGCCGACCTACTCTTAAAACTGGCTACATCGGACGAGCAGCATGGGGAACCTATCTCTTACATTGAACACCCAGCTTATGAGAGGGTTCAGATTCAATGCCTGGAGGATACTACTAGAGATTGGGTCTACACCCAGCTTATGAGAGGGTTCATATTGGAGGGTTTGAGGTTACTTTGTCGTTATTGACTGAGAATGAAGCCGTGAATCAGTTCTCGGTTATCAAGATCTTAAGGCGAAGTTTTTAGCGAGATTCAGTGGGTCAGGAGCGCAGCCCGTGCAAAAGACCGAGTTGTGCAGTTTGAAGCAGAATGAAGGGGAGGAGATATCGGTCTTTACTGACAGGTTTATGGGTGTTGCAAATCAGATTGCTGATGTTAGCCAAGGCGAGATTATTATGTTGTACAATGCAAGTTTGTTGCCTGGGCATTTCAAGCAGGAATTTTGTATGAGATTGCCGAAGATGACGGGGGAGCTGTATGAAAGGGTTAGAGGGTTTTGTAGCGGTGGTAAGGAGTCGGGAATTAAGGTCGTCCACGCGACAACCACTGCGGGAAGGAAAAGTGTGAAGGAAAGAATTGATATTGTGAAAGATGAAAATAGAGGTGGTCAAGGAGGCCGCAGCGGGAATCGTGCTGGAGCAAGCGGTGGCAGCCGGGTTGCGGGGCCGAATCAGAGGAAGGTTTTCAAGTACGACCGACTGAATACCACCATCAGCGAGATTTTGAGGAAGGAGAATTTGCCTGTATGCCATTGAGGAGGGATCTTATATGGCCAGGGATCAAAATAGTTATTGCGAGTACCACAAAGACAAGGGTCATGTGACGGAGGATTGTTATAATTTAAGAAGGGTAATTCAGGGAAAAATCAATAAAGGTGAGCTTAAACAGTATCTAGAGCGAGATCCAAGGCGAGATGAAGGGGTCAGTCAGGAGAGAACTCGGGAGCGAAATGTGGTTGATGTCATTCAAGATCCATTGCCCAGCGTGGCCCAGTTGGATAATTAAATCATGATGTTGTCACACAGTTTTGATATCCCTCGGTTTGTCGCCAGCGAGGACAGGGTGATCAGCTTTTCGAGAAGCGAGTTGGCAGCGACAAAGAATCACGGGAGCCAACCAGTGATTATAACCATTTGTCCTGGAAACAACATAGTTCAAAGGGTGATGGTGGATTCAGGAGCTAGTCGGAATGTTTTGTATTACGATGCTTTCAAAAGGATGAATTACACTGACGCGAACTTGGTGCCTTACAAGGGATTTTTGGAGGGATTCACAAATCATTCGGTCAAGGTGAAGGGGACAATCATGTTGGAGGTAGAGATTGGCGAGGGTGAGACGGCGAGAAGCGAGAATGTAGAATTCATGGTGATTGACTTAGTCTCCCCCTATAATGCAATTGTCGGGATCCCTTTCATGTTGAGCTTTGAAATGGTGTTGTCCATCCCGCATCAAAGGGTGAAGTATCCGACTTCCAGGGGTGTGGGTTGCTTAAAAAGTGAGGCGATTACAGTGGCGAGAAAGAAAAAGGAGATGTTGAAGGCCAAGGGGGCATCCACCAGTTTATTTACGACAAAATCTGATTCTCGCCAGTTGAGGATAAATGTGATTGAGGTGGTCGAGCCCGAGACTGATTGGGTGGTAACTGAAAGTACGAGGAATGGTACGACAATGATTGTCGCGGAGGCAAGTATGGCCCCAAAGAAGGCAGAGGTTGGATTGTTGACGGAATGGTTGGGTCTGAGAATATGCAAGAAAGGGAAATGATTATTGTGCGAGAACCTGAGCAGGATGTCGCGGGAAAAATTAATTTGGGTATGGAAGTGGTGAATGTGACACCGCTCTTGAGCTATGCTAGAGTGGTTCAGTTCGTTCAGATGGGTGAGCCGAGAATCGAAGAGATTGTGATGAAAGAGATTTTCGATGACTCGGAGGAGGATTGTGAAGGGGTAGAAGTTGAGGATAGTGAGGGGCGACCTACTGGAAATGTGTTCGCTGACTCAAGGAGGTGATTCCCGCCAAGGGCCAAGCGAGCAAGAAGCGAAAAAGAATCGAGGTTGAAACCTTACAGACGCGAGATGAGCCTGAGATTCAGGCGGATGAGGAGCTGGAAGAGGTGGAAATCAATTGTTATTTCCCGGAGCAAAAGGTTAAGATTGGAAAGCAGTTGTTTCGGGACGAGCGAGAACGTTTGTTGAATTTTTTAAGGAGAATTTGGATGTGTTTGCGTGGCGGCCTGAAGATATGAGGGGCATCGATGAGAATGCCGCCATGCATTGTTTAAACGCCAACCCAAATGTCGAGCCATTCAAGCAGAAGGTTAGGCACTTGTCGCCGAAGAAAGAGAAGGCGGTTCTGGAAGAAGTGGATAAGTTGTTGAAGGCGGGAATCATAGAGAAAATCCAATATCCCGTTTGGTTGGCATGCCCCGTTATGGTGTTGAAATCAAATAAGAAATGGAGGATGTGCATCGACTTTACTGACTTGAATACCGCCTGTCCCAAAGATTGCTACCTGCTTCCAAAGATTGACAAGTTAGTTGACTCGATTGCCCGCCATCGAGTTTTCAGTTTCATCGACGCATATTCAGGTTACCATCAGATTAAAATGAAGAATGCTGGGGCGACATATCAAAGGATGGTGAATGATGTTTTTAAGTCGCAAATTGGGCGGAATCTGAAAGCATACATTGATGACATGGTGATAAAGACTAGAGAGTATGATCGGATCTCGCTGAGACGTTTGAGAATTTGAGGAGAAACTCGATGAAGTTGAACCCCAGCAAGTGCACGTTTGGGGTTACGGCGGGAAAATTTTTGGGTTTTCTGGTAAACAGGCGCGGGATCGAGGCCAATCCCGAAAAAATTCAGGCTCTATTGGATATGTCGCCTCCCAAGTCGATTCGCGAGATTCAGAAGCTGAATGGGAGGATCATTGCTTTGGGGAGATTCATTTCCAAACCGGCGGAAAAGTGTTTGCCGTTTTTTAAGGTTTTAAAAGGTGTGAAGAGTTTTGTTTGGAATGAGGAATGTGATGCCGCTTTCGAGCAAATGAAGACCTATCTGGGGAAGCCGCCTCTGTTATGTAGTCCCGTTGAGGGGGAGGAGCTATTTGTATATTTGACGGCTTCAGACTTTGTAGTGGCGGTTGTTTTGGTGAGAGAAGAGGGGGGTGGTCAGAGGCCGATTTACTATGTGTCAAAAGCATTGAGCGAGATTGAAGCAATATACTTTAATGCCGAGAAGCTGGCATACGCTTTGGTGGTTGCAGCGCGAAAACTAAGAGCTTACTTTGTCGCGCACACCATTGTCGTATTGAGTGACGCCCCCTTAAGAAAATTTTGCTACGGCCTGATACCGCAGGAAGGCTGTTGAAATTGTCTATTGAATTGACTGAATTTGATTTAAGATATGAATCTCGCCGGGCGATTAAGGCGCAGGCATTGGCTGATTTCATTGTGGAAACATCTTTTACGAGATCTCAGGCTGAGCCGGAGGAAGATGCAATTAAGAAAAGGGCAGAGAAGAAAGTTGGGCCAAGATTGATTGAAGAAAAGGAAAGGCTGCCTGATTGTTGGATCTTGCATGTGGATGGTTCTTCTTCCAAAGATAAGGGTGGGGCGGGAATCACTGTGATCTCGCCTAATGAGGAGGTTAAGTATGAGAAGGCGCTGCACTTCAAGTTTAATGTTTCAAATAACCAGGCTGAATATGAGGCATTGATTGCCGGGGTTGAATTGGCGAGAGACATTGGGCTGGCCAAGATAGTAATCCATTCTGATTCCCAGTTGATTGTCAATCAAATAAAGGGCGAATATGGAGTTCTGAACTCGAATTTGGTGAAATATTGCAACTTGGCGAGAAGTATTTTGAAGGGCTTCGAGTTTTGGGAGTTGGTGCAGATAGATTTAGCTGAGAATTCGCGGGCAGATTCCTTGAGTAGGTCGGCGGGATCAGAAGGACAAAGCTCGGTTAATGAGCCTTTGATTGAATATGTTGAAATGCCGGCAATCAATAGGCCGCTCGTTTTGGAGATTGTCGAGGTCGAGAAGAGCTGGGTAGGGGAGATGAAAGATTTTTTAGAAAAGGAAGAGTTGCCGCCAGATGAGGAGAAAGCGAGATTGATAAAGATAACCTCCCCGCGGTTTACAGTCCAAGATGGCGTGCTGTATAGAAAATCTTTCTCGAAGCCGTTAATGAGGTGTGTTGAGCCAGGCATGGTACAGAGGGCGTTATTTGAAATTCATGAGGGTATATGTGGCGGCCATCCTGGAGAGAGAACCCTGGCGGATAAAGTTTTGTTTCACGGGTATTATTGGCCGAGTTTGAGAAAAGATGCCGAGATGTATGTCAAGAAGTGCGAGAAGTATCAGAGGTTTAGCAATATTCCCCGGCAACCGGCTACAGAACAGTCCCCTATAGTGCCGACTTGGCCTTTCGACATGTGGGGAATTGACTTGATAGGGCCTTTTCCGAAAGCCAAAGGTGGTTGTCAGCACGTGGTTGTCGCCGTGGATTATTTTACAAAATGGACAGAGGCGAAAGCTTTGGCGACAATCAGTGAGGACCAGGTGATCAAATTTGTACAAGAGAATATTTGGTGTAGATACGGGGTTCCTAGGGCAATCATTTCAGATCATGGTACCCAATTCGGAAAGAATTTTCAGCGGAATGTGCGAGGGTGAATGTCAAACATTGGATGTCGACAGTTTACAGGCAGCAGTGTAACGGGCAGGCCAAAGCGGCAAACAAATAAGTCATTGTCGCATTGCGCAAAAATTTGGAAGGAAAAGGTGGAGCTTGGCTGGAGGAGTTGCCAGCAGCTTTATGGTATGTGAGAACAAC
The DNA here is from genome assembly GCA_022495995.1 of Adenophora triphylla var. japonica. Lineage (NCBI taxonomy): Eukaryota > Viridiplantae > Streptophyta > Magnoliopsida > Asterales > Campanulaceae > Adenophora > Adenophora triphylla. Next base: position 66,861 of record JAFEMH010007439.1, on the reverse strand, counting down.
GGTCAAGGGCTCAACGAGAGAAACCGCATTTGCCCTTACTTATGAATCGGAGGCAATGGCGCCTGCCGAGATGGCATTACCGACTTATAGGGTGGCCTGCTATGATGAAGCGAGAAACGGGCAAAGGCGGTGCAATGATCTGGATTTGATTGACGAAAAGAGGATGTATGCGAGAATGAAGATGATTAATTACAAGCAAAGGATGAAAGCCCAGCATGACAAACGGGTTAACAAAAGGTCTTTCAATGTCGGAGATTGGGTTCTGAGGAGTGTGGAGGCAACTGGAGCCAAGCCGGGGTCATAGTTGCGAAAGGCGCTCGCCTCTCGCCCGCCTCTCGCCATAATCGCGCCTGGGAGGTTTCACCGCCTCTGCGGATTGTGGCGGTCGTTTTTGAAAAAGCGACAAACATAAGAAAATTTCTAGTCAAAGTAGGAATCGAGAAGCTGTCAAATTGGGATTCTAGGGTTTTCAATTTTATGGAAACATCGTCAATTTTTGGAATTCCGAGTTCGATTATGAAATTGATTAGGAATTCCGAAATCAATTAGGAAATCGATTATGAAATCGATTATAAAATCGATTATGAAATCAATTTCATAGACGTAAACCAAGCAATTGATCATTGACGACGACGACGACGACGAAGGCCTTCGCAAATCACGACACTTTTCAGGTTAACGTCGACTCGTCGTTGGTACTCTGCGTCTCTGTTTTTTTTTTTACTCTCTTAAACGTCGATTTGTAAACCAAGCAATTGCGTCTGTCTCTTTTATTTTATATTTATTACGTTTGTTTTCTTTTCTGTTTTTCAACAACACCGTGTGTCTGTCTCTTTTATTTTATATTTATTACTTTTGTTTTCTTCTCTTTTTTCAACAACAACGTGTCTTCCTTTCATGGTTTTTAAGTTATTTTTTATTTTTCCTTTGTTTAATTATTGGTTTTTTTCTATTTTTAAGTCGATGTTTAAATTTATTTTTTCATAAAACAAGAAAATACTTTTGTTATTTTTTTAAATAATGTTCTTTCTTTCAGTGAGATCATAATTAACAATGTCGAACATCTCCTCCACTAATTCTAAACGGAAGGATCCATGTTGGAAATACGTGACATTAAAAGATGAAAAAAAATACAAATAATACAACATGTAATTTTTGTGGACTTGAGTTCAGAGGTGGGATATTAAGAGCCAAACATCATATCGTTGGTGGAAATCCTAATGTAAGGGATTGTGAGAGTGTGCCAGATGATGTTAAAGAAGAAATTAAAGCATTTATGGGCATAAAGCAGCAAGCTAAGGAAAAACGAATTTTCGATAAAGATATCCATCAGCAAAGGATAAGAGAAGAAACTATGAGAAGTTATGGGGATGAACTTGATGGTGAGGATGGCGGAGAACAAGGTCATTCAATTAAAAAGCCAAAGATACAAACTAGAGGGCCCATGGATAATTTTGTTAGTCATGGTGGCTCAACAGCAAAAAACATGAAGAAACAAAAGAGTGAGAATGAGGAAGCATTGAAAGTGCTTAGAAACAAAGCATGTTCATCTTTAGCTAGATGGTTTTATGATGCAGGGATACCATTTAATGCAGCGAATTATGATAGTTTCCAAGAAGCAATCAATGATGTCGGTAGATGTGGTGTGATGAAAGCTCCGAGCTACTATGAATTGAGAGTTCCTTTACTAAAGAAAGAAGTGGAAGCTGTAAAACGTTATGGAGGATCATCGACAAGAGTGGAAGACATATGGTTGCTCTATTATGTCAGATGGGTGGAAGGACAAGAGAGAGTGAACTTTGATTAATTTTCTAGTCAACAGTCCTAAAGGGAGTATGTTTCTAAGGTCAGTTGATGCTTCAGATTATTGCAAAACCGGAGATAGGCTATGTGATTTGCTCAGTCAAGTTGTGGAGAAAATCGATCCTGAGAATGTTATACAAGTTATAACTGATAATGCTTCCAATATGAAAAGTGCTGGTAAGTAATAATTTGATATTATAATTAGTATGTTTATGTAATTGTTCTTATTATTATTTTATTCTCTTTTACATAGGTGAGAATTTAATGGAAAAATATACACATTTATTCTGGACACCGTGCGCTGCTCATTGCATGGACTTGATGTTGGAGGATATTTTTAACATTCCAAGAATGAAAAAAGTATTTGAACGGGCTATGAAGTTGAATAGCTACATTTATGGACGTTCTGGGGTCGTGAATATGATGAGGAAGTTCACCAAGCTGGATTTAGTGAGACCAGCAAAGACTCGATTTGCAACAGCATTTCTTACTCTCTCGAGGTATGACAAGGTAAAGAAAGAGTTAAGGGCAATGTTTATTTCCGATGTTTGGAAGAATAGCAAATGGGCAAAGGAAGAAAAAGGTAAACAAGCAACTAAAACCATCATGGATGCTAGATTTTGGAAGGTGGCTAAAGAGGCTCTTTTGGTCGCCGGTCCTCTTTTTAATGTCCTTCGATTAGTTGATGGTGAGATAAAGGCTCCTATGCCATATATCTATGAAGCCATGGATAGAGCGAAGGAAAAAATTGCAAAGAATTTTAAAGACAAAGAGGAGGAGTATTCGAGTTTTTCAAATCATTGATCGCAGGTGGGAAGATCAACTTCATCGACCTTTGCATGCTGCTGCTTACTACTTGAATCCAGAGTTTCACTACACGAATAAGAATATTCACGAGGACCAAGAGGTTTGGGATGGGTTCGTTAAATGTCTTGAGAGATTGATACCCGACACAAATACTCAAGATCAAATAACCAGACAATTGAAGGTTTATACAAATGCAGAAGAATCATTTGGGTCGGTGACGGCTAAAAGGCAACGATACACGATTGCTCCGGGTAATATTTTATTTATAATTTGATGGATTTCATGTTTATAGTATAACAACTATGAGTATTAACTTCTTGTTTCTTCAATTCGTAGGTAAGTGGTGGAGGCTTTATGGTAAATCAACTCCAGAATTGCGAGAGTTTGCCATGAAAATCACTAACTTGACTTGTAGTGCTTCGGGATGCGAGAGGACTTGGAGTTTCTTCGAGCATGTATGTATACAAATTTTAAAAAGTGTGAGTTAGCAATAATATAAACGTTAATTCATGTAGCCTTGTACTAATTTGGATTAAAATAATTACAGGTTCACAGTAAGAAGAGGAATAGGTTGGATCAAACCAAGTTAAATGACTTGGTCTTCGTAAAATATAACAGAGCTTTAAGACGACGCTACCAATCCCGATATACAATCGATCCAATTTGTTTGGATGAAGTTGATGAATTTGATGAATGGTATACCAAAGATGATGGTGATTAAGTGAATGGTGGTGGATTAACTTGGGATTTGGTTAGTAATGTGTGTGGCGCTGAGGATCGTACTTATACTACTAGAGATAGGCCAACCAAATCAACTCCATCACACGGAAGTGACTGGGGTCCAAGTAGCTCAAGGAAAAAGACAACTACAACGATTAAGGGGGAGGACAAACTTCAGAGATTCCTAGGCGAAGTAGGCCACCACCACCACCTCTACACCTTCTTGATGAAGATGAGGAAGAAGAGGAAGATATAGAGCTCCTTGAGAAAGCACACGACTTGGATGGGAACGTAAATGATGACAAGGAAGATGTTGAGATACTAGATGATGATGAAGAGGATAGTGTTTCTGTCGGGGGGATGGATTGGGGTCGAGGCTAAGATTTATAGGCCTTAACCCTTGCTTGACTTACTTTTGCACGATTTTAGAACTTTATTTCCTTTCTTTAGTGTTTTATACTTTAAATTCATTTCAATTTCTTAAACTAGTATTTATTTTGTTGATTTGAACTATGTGGTTTAAATTTATGCACCTTTTGCCTTAAAATTATCTCTTTTGAGGTCTAAATTACGTTTAGGATATTATTATAAGTGAAATGACATTTATTAAATGTTTATGTTAGTCCTTAATATGTTTGAATTTTTGTTCATATGTTACAGGTATATTTATATATTTTTCAAATATTTACTATTTTTTTTTATTTTTCCGCCTTGCTCGCCTTTTTGCCGCTTTTCTATCGCCTCGCCTTTCGCCTTTTCCAGGTGTGTATCGCCCGCCACTCGCCTTTCGCCTTTAACAACTATGGCCGGTGTACACCAAGTTGAATGAGAAATGGGAAGGTCCGTTCCAGGTATCGAAGGTTGTGCGAGAAGGGACTTACAGGTTGAGAAGGCAGGATGGGGAAGAGTTGAAGAATGCTTGGAGTGTTGACCATCTCAAACAGTTCTATCAATAAAGCCGCCGCGACCTCGGTTCCGTTTTGATTGTTTGCCCTAGACCGCTAGAGTTATATAACTTTTTCTTGTAATTTGTTCCTTTTGATTATCGTGTTTGAGAAAAAGTTATGTAAAATTTGATGATCTGGTGACATGTAATTTGTATATATGATAGAAATAGCGGCGAGATGTTCTATCGACATGTTTGTAGCTTGATGGTATACTTGTGAAATTCTGACGACGCTGTTTTTGTTTCATGGATTGACGAACGAATGACGAGTAGACAAGGATCGGGCGCAAAGCTTGAAGATGGCGGCAATGATGGTTGCCGCAAAGCTTGAAGATGGAGGCAAGTGACAGTTGCCGCTAAAGCTTCACAATTACAGCCGGTTGGTCCCGGCACCATTACAGCCGATTGGTCCCAGCACAATTACAGCCGGTTGGTCCCGGCAAAACAGTTTTCGAAAGTTTTTGAAAAGTGAAATTTCGGCGAGATGTCAGTTTGAAAAGTTTTCGAAAGTTTTAAATGCCGAGTTTGAAAAGTTTTCGAAAGTTTTTGAAAAACGAAATTTCGGCGAGATGCCAGTTTGAAAAGTTTTCGAAAGTTTTTGAAAAATGAAATTTCGGCGAGATGCCAGTTTGAAAAGTTTTCGAAAGTTTTAAATGCCGAGTTTGAAAAGTTTTCGAAAGTTTTTGAAAAACGAAATTTCGGCGAGATGCCGGTTTGAAAAGTTTTCGAAAGATTTTGAAAAAGAAATTTTGGCGAGATGCACAATTTGAAAGGTTTTAGAAAAGTTTTGAAAAAAGAAGGGCTTACATCCCGAACTGTCCGAAGGGATTACATCCCGAACTGTCCGAAGGGCTCGCATCCCGAACTGCTTATGCGACAAAGTTGATAAAGTGATAGACTGAATAGTTCCTGGCGGGAAGCCGGGCATGTCTTGGCGAAAAAAGTCCTGGCGGTAATCAGGCGAGAAGGATCGGGTTCAAAGGCGCCAATCATGTAGGCAACTTAGCCGTAAAGCGCAAAGCAGGAAGTAAATGAAAAAGTAAGCCGATGTAAGTTGTCGCGATTTATATGAAAAACGGTTGCCGCCAGCTAGAAACTGGTCTATTGCATTTTTAACTAAAAAATGATTTTAGCCAAGAGTTTGGCCGCGCAATATTTGTCGCATACGACCCTAACAATGGAGTAAGGCTGCCTAAAGACAAGCCTCACTCTTTTGAAGGGAGTAGTATGTATATAGATAAGCTAAGGGAAAGGAGTCTTCGATAAACTATCGAAGCAAAAATGACGACATATCAAAGTAGAATTTAAAGCAAATTACAGTAAGCAGAGTAACGATATCCGAGAAAGATAAAGCATGGAGTCGAAGTCGCACCGCGACATTCAGCAAAGCGAATGGTAAAGAAATCATGCATAGAGGCGGAAGACAAAGTTAAGAATAAGTCGCAAATCGCGACATCTGTAGAAAAGTAATGTGCATAAATCGCGTACTAGGATCTCCCAAAAAAGTGAGTTTAATGTCAAGTCGCAAACCGCGACATCCCAAAGCAACAAAACCAAAGTTTAAGAGCGGAAAGGTAAATTGTTTAATATAAACCAGAACTAAGATTGTTTTAAAGCAAAGTCAAAATCATCAAGAAGTAGAAGCTTAATGCTTTCTCTGGCGGCATCTTTGGCATCTTTGGCGTCTTTGAGAGCCTTGGCCTTCTCGCCGATTAAATCCACCCACATAGTCAAGGCGTCATTGGCGGCTAGTGGGGGAGGCACCCAAACTGGCTTGCCTAAAAGTTTATCTTCTAAAGCCAAGGCGCGAAGCTCGCTCTCCTTATATGGAACAAGAGAGTGGCCGCGGCGGCAAAAGTCGCTATAAATCTGTTCAGACCCCTACTTGGTGAGAAGCTCAGCAGTGATGGCTGAAATCTATTCGGAGCTCGCAGCTGCTGCCCGCATAGCATGAAGTAGAGCTTTGTCGTACATGTCCATTGCATCATTTTCCGCCTTCTCTTTGTTGTCAGCGATCTCCTTGATTAATTCGGCATTCGAAGTCGCCCTAGCTAGGTTTTCAGCCTCTAGGGCCATGATTTTCTCTTCTGACCTTAGCTTTAGGGTAGAAATCTCATCACACAATTCTTTCTCTTGATTCTTGCTGGCCTTGAGCGCCTCAGCCATCTTCATTTTCTCCGCCTGGAAAGCCGCCAAATATTTTTCCATGTCAACACACTTGTTCTTGTATTTGTCTTTTTCTCCCAAAGCCCGCTTGCGAGCTTTCTCTAGTTTTTCAGAATCATGAGTCAAACGTTGACATTTGTTCCTCAGTCCATGCAAAGTACTGGTAATCTGCAGAGATTGCGAGAAGAGAATAAATGACTTAAGAAGAAAAGTGAAAAGCATAACTAAAATAAGAAACGACAATCCTTACCCCGCAGATTCAAAGGCCGGCAAAGTTTAGAGACAAGTCAGTGTCCTGCTCCACAACTTCAGCTATGGCCGCTTTGTTGCCCGCGCGTTCGATGATGCCGGCCCCAATTATGATATAAGTGGGGTCGCGAGAATGGATATCAAAGCCTGTCAGATGGGGGACGGAGGCAATCTCCACGCTTAAGTCGTACAGGCCATCTTTGTCGGACGACATCTCAAACCCTTCTTGAAGCCAACTGACAAGTTGGGCCTCGGCTTCGGTGGAAGTTTCCTCAATCATGACTGCCTCCGGGTCATCCTCAGTACGGCCTCGTTTATTGGGGAGGGAACCAGTTGGCTTGGGGGAGTTAGTAGGTAGGATTGGCTCAACGTCCTCAGCGGCGTCATCAGTCTCCTTCTCAAAATTTTCTCTCTCAACCATATCCTCATCTCTCAAAGCAAGGGCGGAAGCCCGCATAGGGTTTGGCCCCGCCGGATTTCTTGGCATGTCCAACGGCCTTCTCTCGCGGCAACAACAGCCTTTCTCGCGTGCGATGGCCTCGAGTCATCCCCATGCAAGGAAATTGGAATTTCCAATTCAAACAGCAGTGGGACTTGGCGTGAATCGGTAAGTCGCTTACGACGACCATCAGAGCCTGAGGAAGCAGCTCGCCTATCTGATACATCCATGAGTCGAAATTCTGAATCGAAAACAACATACAGTTAGCATAAGGAAAGTAAAGAGAGAACGTGAGACAAGGATAAAGGCGAGAAACATACTTATTGCGTCAAACATAGCATTACAACAGTAACCTTCCCTTTGACAAGGCCCACACTCAGAAGCAAAGCAATTTCTAGTATGGAGATCCCACCCAGGATAGGGAGCAGCAGAACTATGGATAGGCGAGGTTCATCATCTGGTCAAGTAAAGTCGGGAAGGCCAACTTGGCGAAGCAATGAAGGGCGGGATAGAATATCTCGCCACAAAAATAGCTCTAGACCCGTGTCGGCAGCATCAGCAAGAGTTTTAAGAATCTTTTCTTTCAATCAGTTGTCGCCGGAAACTAGGGCGGATCGAGTCTCAATTTTTGGATTAATGTCCCCAAGGTCGCATGAATGGGTCCAACCCATGCGAGATGTAACAAAAAGGGGATTGGATTGCCAGTTATGAACTTTCCGGGGCAAGGGAGTCAAAATCTTGGGTTTTTTGTAATTAATGGAGAGGCAATTTTCAATAACGCCATCTCGCTGGGACACAACTGTGTAACCTTCGAATAAGTGAACAAATAGGGGAACAGTAGGCTCTTGTCTTAAGGCCCTGCAGATTGCTAGGTAGCTAGTAAGGTTCCTAAGGGCATTGGGGTGGAGATCAACAACGGCGGCACGAGCTTTGTGCATGACGGCACTAATAAAAGGGTCAAAGGGGAACCTATGGCCAGCATCTAACTGGGAAGGATAGACAATAACGCCATCAGTTCTAACTCGTATGGCAGCAAGTGATAAGTCGCCTGCATAGGGCTCTATGCGGTAAAGGTCAGGGTTAATACCGTACTTGACATGATAGGATGTTTGAAAGTCCATGGAAGAGGAGCTACTGGCTCCAGCGACATCAGGGTTAGAGGAACCCTGCGAGATGGGTGGTCGCATTGAAGTCTCAGCTGCCAAAGTGTCCGACACGTCATGATTTGAGGTTGAATTGGAGGAAGACATGTCGCTCCTATCACTGGAGCTTGACAGCACTTGTTTATAGAAGTGACGACTATGTAAATTGGGGGCTGCGAGATAGTCACTGTCAGAAAATTCAGTTTCAGAAAAAGGGAGGTGGAAGTCGCAGATATGAGCACAAAGTTCATTAGTTGTGAAAAAAGTTTTCATAGGAGCGGATTTGTGCAAGAAAGGGGGACCCCTAATTTCTAAGGCATTCAGTATGACGACATCCGCTCCATGTCGCATTAGCATAAAGTTGAGATCCTCGCGCGAGATCCGAGCCTATACCCCCATGTCCATTCTGTAATACCCCCCACTCCTTTTATTTTGGCCAAACCTAACAGTCTTAGAGCATGACTTGGTCCTAGCCATAATATGCTAGATAAGAGAAATGAGAATTCAAGCGAGAATTTAAGAGATTTCGAAATAAGTACCGGAAAATTTGCAGAAAAGGTTAAGGTGGGATGAGCGGCAGGAGAACGGCCGGAAAAGCTTCGAAGTTGTGAAATTCCTTCGAAAATGCTCCAAATCAGCTGGAATTTGGAGTGCAACGTGGGTAGCAAGAAAGATAACACGTTTGAGGATGAAATGAACGGAGTAATCTGACGGAAAAAGCGAAAATGCAGCAGCCGGGAAGTGAGTCGCCGGTGGTCTCTATGAAGCAAAAAAACAAATGAGCAAAGGAGTGGGAAGTGAAACTGATAGAGGGATTTTGGTTTCCAAGCCAATGGAAGGGGAAAGGTTTTTGGGGAGTTTCCAAGGCGTATTTAAGAGAGTTCGAATTTTGAAAATCCCCCCATTATTACTGGTATTAATTTGAAAAGAAGACATGAATTCCTAGGGGGGCGTACGGCGCTGCCTAACCGCCCAACCCGATCAACCCCGAGGTGACACGTGTTACGCGGGTGTCATGTGAGCCTTGTTTCTCGCCAAAAAGGCGTAAAACGGCGGAAACCATAGGGTGACCGTGAAAGTTCTAAACTGGACCATAAATAGTCTAGGTCTTGAACTTGGGGGCTTCTGATACGATTGTGGAAAATAGATTGGGCCCAATCACTAGGGTTAGGCCCGATAGCTAGGTATGGGCAGGGCCCACATGGTCCAAACTATGCAAGTGGGCCGTAACATTGGTGCGACATTGGAAGTCGAGGCGACAAGGGCAAGATGTCGCGTAGGAGTATGACTGAGTAAGAAATAAGGTTACGCGAGACACGTGGTATGATGTCTATAATTCGTTATGATTAGGCATAGGAGGGGGAGCCCGCCCCCAGTAGGGTGCCGGGTATAGGGCGACATATAGAATGTCGCCTATCTCCCCTTAGTTGCCGCCTTGACGACATGGGTAGTTGGGCGTTTCCTGGGCAACGTTCCGGTTGGCGCCTGCGTGTTTAACCCTAACCGCCTGTGATGGATGATTGATGTGACAAGGTGAACAGTGAAATTCCACTAACCTAGAGTTGGTTGGGGACCCTAATTGGATGATTGACATGTGTCCACCCCATGTGCAAGGCACATGGGGGCTTGGGAGTATAAATAGATGAATAGTGTTCTCTTGCATGGTATGTACTCTCTCTCCTCTCTAAGCTCTCTCTCTCTCTAGGGTTTCCATTATTATTACCATTTTCGTGACCTAGTAATCTTACTCTCACGCCGGAGGGGTTTCGCCGGAGTCACCCCCGACTAGTTCACGTGTTTGCATGTGTGTAGGCGATCGGACGAAGAAGGAAGCAGCCGGAGTATCTTTCCTTTTTCAGTTCCTGTGCAACCGTCACTTTGGGATGGCAGCATCACATTTTGGGACAGAGGGAGTAATATTATTATTTTTGACTTAAATTGCATAAATGTAGACATGGCAATCATCATTTTCATGCATAAAGAACATATTCTTTGATACCCACATCTTTAGCTGATGAATTACAACTTCCTTTGACTTGGTGATGGTAATATCAGCATTGCCCAAAATGAGAATGATAAGGGTGGCACATTTGCGGCTTTAGAAGAGTATAAATAGGAATTTAACAGAACCACTCCGATTGCATAGCAGTTGAGCGAGCCTGTCTGTTGATGATAAACTAACGGACGAGATGCGAATAGCGTGTCCGTTCATGATAAACCAACGGACGAGATGCGTATTAAGTGGAAATGTCCGAACTCCGAAGTAAACCATGTTATAATATTGGATGAGTTTCATGTTACAATAAGCTAGTTTGACTACATTATTGATATCTTCATTATTTTTCTAAAGGAAAGAGTAGGCTACTTACATACTTGAAAAGTATAGGTTTGTTTTACACATGTAAAGCTTTATTCAAAGACAAATTTGATTGTTTTTCTGATTACAATTTGGTAGGTACCCTTGCATTATTTGTCTTGATATTGATCATCTGAATTCCTTGATGAGCCCTTCTCTAAGAGCCTGATCATCATCTGAATTCCATTAAGCAATCTTCTCTTAATGGAGAATCATACATTAGCAAACAATCTATAGGTCTTGGCATCAAGACTTATTTGTCTAACAGCTGCAATACCTGCAATCACAGCCAAAACCGAAAAAACCACAGCTATTGTCGAATTCAACCAAAATATAAAGCTCCGTCTTGATGGCTTGAAAGTCAAGTTGAAGAAGATGAAAGGCAGCACGAAATCCAGTGGCATGAAACCAAATGCTCCAATCAAAGCGTTTATGTCTCCAAAGAATGGAAGCATTGCTGCAATAGTAATTGCTACTATAACAGATAGTGATCTGAATATCAGCCTCGGAATAACGTTGCGAGCTGAGAATTCAGTGCTCTTTGGGTCAGCAAATGTTCGTTCGAGCACTTCATTTGTAGGCTGCAAATAAACCTGTTCAAATCAAAGTGTACTTGTTTATAAGCAAGCTTTTCTGCCCAACTTATATAAACACTTTTTTCATGTGCCGAATATGCAAGAAAAAGTAATAATGTACTAGAGTTATAGAGAGAGAGGGGGGGGGGAGATTCTTACGACGGCAACGGCTGATAGTTGAAGAATGATGAAAACATTTGTCATGGTAACGAACCATTTTGGGACCAAAGGTTTGCCATTGTCCAAGAAGTTAGTAAGAATGAGACCTGCAGATTGGTTCCCAAATGCCCAATAACCCGAAATGGACACTGAGAAGAAAGTCGATGAAACTACTGCATAGCAAACACACAACCCCTTGAACATCTTTCCCTTCACCGGGGGTGCTAAAGTCGCCTAAAACTCAAAAATAAAATAAAAATACATTCAATCAATTGCAAAAAGATTAGACAATTATCCATTGTGACTGTCACATTACGTCATCCAAATATATGACGATTACCTGAATTTCGGGAATAATCCCATTTCCATAAGGGGTAGCGATGATGGCAATTGCATTAAAGATGCCAAAAATGCGAGTTTGATCATTGTTACTCAAGGAATAGTCCTTCTTAGGCCCCTTGGAAGAAGTACCTAACATTAGAAAACCAAATTTTGTGACTTTAGTGTTACGAAAATCACAATTCTTTCGTACCAAATGAACACCTGATTACCAATATAAATAGAGGCGGCGGTGGCGCAGGAGCTATAGGCGAGGCATAGTAATAAGGAAACCAAGTTAATGTGCCTTAGAGAATGAAAAGATGGAACTTGAGCTAAGATTAACATTAGAATTCCAAAAATAATCACAAATTGGTAAAGCTTCATGCTTCCATTCGGACTCGACAACACGTAAATTGCCTGCAAAAACAACAACAAGATTATGAAATTTGTGTGGGAAAAAAAAAAGAAAAAAGAAAAAAGAAAAAAGAAAAAAGAAAAAAGAAAAAAGAAAAAAAGAAAAAAGAAAAAGAAAGAAGAAGACCTTGAGGCATTGTCCTCCCAAAAGAATACAAGCAACAACTGCTCCATAGCATACTGTGAATTGAATTGGCCCAACGAAATATCTTCCCCATCCTGGTCCTGATATTTTTTCAATTTACTTACCTGTTATATTAATTCTTTTTACCTTTCATTTAATTATATTTTAATATCATCATATTTTATGAAAAATCTATTTTTTTCAAAAAAAAAAAAAACATATACTATATAGGAAAACACAAAGAAGCGTTTACAGTATAGTATATAGTATAGTTTTTCTTCGGAAACTTTCAACACTATTAGTATTACTTACGAGAGACGAAATAATCATTCTAATATTACTTTTTATCAGTGGCGGATCTAGGATGCTATAACAACGGTTGCACAATTTACATTATAAAAATTCAAAGTATTTGTTTTCCAAACCCGACTAGATTATAATACATAAATTAACTATAAACATTTGCTAATCTTTAACCTACCATTTTCTTTTTATTGTTTACTTGGAAATAGTAAGCTTATATCATGAAGAAATAAAAAAAATAATACTCCCTCCGTCCCAATAAGAGCTTCCCTTTTTGCCATTTTGGGTGTCCCGCTAATAGCTTCCACTTTCCTTTTTTGGCAAAGGAATCTTTACTATTTCCTCCACTCATTCTCTCTCCTCATTATTTTAATACTCACAACACTATTATAATTTACTATTCCCTCCACTCATTCTCTCTCCTATTTTCAAATTACACTCACAACATCTTTACTTCCCTCCCATTTCCTTAATTTACGTGATTTTTAAAAAAGTGGAAGTAATTGTTGGGACGGAGGGAGTATTTACATTATTGTTGTTTTAATGATGACATCATTTTAGGAAGCATTTCTTGAAATTAATCTTGTAATTTATTTTTTATATGTTTCGAACTTACTTGTTTTTACAAACAATAAACGATGAAAAAACTAATAGATGATAAATAAAATTCATTTATATTAGTTAAAGTAATGCGCAAAAGAATCCAAATATAAGAATATTTAAAAAGAAAAAACCATTTGTCATAATAGAGGTAAAATTTTGAACTTGAATAATAAATAAAAACTATTTATGATATGATAAACGAATTTAAGTACAATTTTGAAAAAAAAATCATTTCTCACAATAGAGACTAAAAATAATTTAAAATTTTGTGTAGCTAATAGGATTTGAAATCTGATCCTTAGCAATAAACTGTAACACCTTAACCGAACTAATTAAAAGATCTATCAATAGTGAAGATGGAAATTAACTAATCTTATCTACGAGTGCACTTAGCAAATAGTGTAATTTTTTTATATTTTTTAACTAGAAATAGATTTTGATTGGGTGCACGTGCACCCCCACCTTCTACACTAAATCCGCCCCTCTGCTGCTTCTGCTTTCTGCTTCCTATAATAAATACCCATTTGAATTTTCAATATTTTAAGGTAGTTTACTGTTATACATTGCTTGTGAAATACTCCCTCCGTCCCATGTCAATGGACACCAACTTTTTGGGTGTGGGAATTAAGGAAAAGTAGGAGAGAGAAATAAATGGTTTAAATGTTGTGAGTATGAAGAATTAAATAGGAGAGAGAATGAGTGGGAGGAATAGTTAGGAGAGAGAATGTTGTGAGTGTAAAAGTGAAGTAGGAGAGAGAATGAGTGGAGGAAATAGTGAATATTCTTTTACATTTTGGGCAGTGTCCATTCACGTGGGACGTCCCAAAAAGGAAATAAGTGTCCATTCACGTGGGACGGAGGGAGTATAAAATAATACTCCATCCGTCTCGGTCGAAGTGTCACAACTTTCTTTTTTGGGTGTCTCATTTAAAATGTCCTAACCCAAAAAAGGAAAATTTTTTATTACTTTTTTATTTGTGGGACCCACTTGTCATACTCAGAATAAATATCCACTAACTATTCCCTACCCCACTTTCTCTTTCCTACATCACTTTTCATACTTACAACATTTAAATTTTTTCTCTTTCCTACATCACTTTCCTTAATTTTCGTGCATAGACCATTTTGGGACATTTGAATCGGGACGGAGGGAGTAGTAGATTATTCCTTATTTATATATTTAACACTTATTTTGAGACAAATAAAAAAGAAAGTGTGACATTTATTTATGTTACAAGAAAATATTTATTTGGAATTCTTTCATGAATTATAAAACAAAACATACGTGAAATATGGTAGCGAGAATCTATCACTACTAGAAACAGGGCCTTTACCGACGGACTTTTACCAACGGACGGAGTCCGTCGATATTACCGACGGAAAATAATCATTTACCGACGGAAAATAATTTTAATTAACCGGGAATTTTTTTTTTAAATTTCGTTTTGTCCGTCGGTAATTGATGAACTTCCGTCGGTAATACCGTCGGACCCCGTCCGTCGGTAACAAAGCCATATATATATACGCGAAAATTCCCCATTTTTAATTACGCTTCATTTTAATTACGCCTCCTTCAGTAGGCGAACCCTAACGCCAGAAGCCGTCGCCGCCGAGCCTCGCCGTCGCCGGTAAGCCCTCTTTCTCTCTCTCAAACGCTTTCTCTCTCTCACTCGATTTCTCTCTCTCACTTTCTCTCTCTCATCAGTAATTCGCCAAGAACACGCCGTCGCCGCCGTCTCTTTCCATTCGCCGTTCGCCTTCGCCGTCGCCGGTAATCCATCCTTCTCTCTCTCAATCTCTTTCTCTCTCTCACTCGATTTCTCTCTCATTTGTCACATATTGTAGATAATTGACCTACCCTCTTTATTCATTTCTATTGTTCTTGCTTCCGTGGGAATTATGAATCTTTCTAATGCCCTAAATCCAAGTTGACTTTTGCTGGTAACCATTGATTTGGAGCATTTGAAAGAGAAGTTGACTGGGAAGTTTAATTTGATAATTTTTTAAAATAGTGATTACTGGGAAGTTGACTGGGAAGTCTAATTTGATTTGGACTTTGAATTTGACATGGGTGATAACAATTTGATAATTCATTTGACATGGGTGAAATCGATTTGATAATAATTTGATAATTTTTTAAAATAGTGATTACTTGGTATGAATTCCTGTATAAATCATTATTGTGGGGAAGTTCCATAACAACAACTATTTGGGAGGGAATAATCAACAACATTGACATGAAAAGAAAAGTGAATGAACAGGGAAAATTGGAAAAATAGTTTTGAGGAAAGATAATGGAATAAAAATGGTTGTCAAACACATTTTATTTTTTTCTGTTTTCAGTGGTTATGATCCATCTTATAATTTTTGATTCATTTATTTTATTATGTTTGATTTTATTGTGCGTCTTTTTTGGTTGATCAAAGGATGATCTTGTAGTTTATAGTGTTGAAGCACTTATCCCATATGAGAATCTATAACTTGGTATGTGTAAGTTGTTTTTTCATGGCTGCCATGTTTATGTATGTGGGTATATGTAGATTTATGAAGTTGGGGCTAATTTGGTGAAAATGTTGTTTTGAATTAGAATTATTGGGTTGTGTATAATCTGCCGCACACTACCTCACTAGTTCTAGATCCCATTTTGGGGCGATTGACGGCATCGCGGACGGTGATGTATCTCGCCTACGTTTGAGCGCCTGATATCAATCCTGGCACCCTAGATGCACCTTAGGTCGGATCACACTTTTTGATCAAGCAGTCAACTGTTTACTCTTAATTTGTATTAGATGGCTTGTGTAAAGTCAAAGGGGAAGGGAGGGGGTGAATGTCTAAAATTAATAAATAAAAAATAAAAATAAAAATAAAACAAACTAAATAAATAAATAAATAAGTAAAAAAAATAAAATAAAAAATAAATAAAATAAATAAATAAAAAATAAAAATAAATAAAACTAATAAATAAAATAAATAAATAATAATAAAATAATAATAATAATAATAATAATAAATAATAATAATAATAATAATAAAAAATATAATAATAATAAATAAATAATAAAATAAAAAATAAAAATATACATATATGTATATATATAAATAAGATGAGAGCCTTTCTCACCCACAGCTATCAAAATCCGTCCATCTTTGATCAAAAAAGATAGAGCAAATAAGTTCTCCACTGTTTGAAAAGGATTTTCTGCATTTAATAAGAGTTGTTCAGGTTTATTTTGTTCTCTTCTCTCTAAGGATCTCAAACATCACTGAACCATGTTCTTGTCGAATTAATACATTTTCTCTTCTTTGGTGGTATACGGTCACATGTAAAAACAAGGTAATAGTATAACACCAGTGAAGAGAAAACAGAACTTTCCTCCAATTTTTTCAATCTCCATCTTCCATTTACCCAAGATCCTGATTGCAGAATCTTCCTCATGAGCATGAAAGCTGGCGGTGTTGCCCTCAATCTAAGTGGTTTGCTTCGCAAAACATGCGAAGCATCCCAGTGAGATTGAGGGCGACACCGCCTCAACTCGAGGAAGATTCTCGCAATCAGATCTGGTAAATGGAAGGTGGAAGATTGAAAAATTGGAGGAAAGTTCTGTTTTCTCTTCACTGGTGTTATACTGTTACCTTGTTTTTACTTGTGACCGTATACCACCGAAGAGTAAAACAGCACCGTCAAGAACATGGCCGCATGATGTTCGAGATCCTTAGAGAGGAGGACAATGAAACCGAAAAACTCTTATTAAACGTAGAAAATTCTTTGCTCAAACGATCGAGAACTTGTTTGTTCTGTCTTTCTTGGTCTAAGCTGAGATAGGGTTTTGATAGTTGTGGATGATAACGACTCTCATCTTGTTTATAAAATTAATGTTATTGCTTGAATAGTCGATAGTTGAGATATTTCGGTTGCATTAATCCTATTGTTCTCTGAGTGTATACTAGACATGGTTGATTATACACTGTCGAGAATGAAGCATTAATGGCCGAAAACACCCGCCCACTAGGGGAGGAAGTCACTTTCAATGAAATCGAGTATGACAATGTGGAGGATGAGGAAGGAGAAGGGTATATATCTGGGTCCGATGAGAAGGGTATATATCTGGGTCCTATAGTGATTAAGATTGTAGTGAATGAATCAGTTTAGTTTTAATTCAGATAATGTTTTGTATATAATGTTTACATTTTATATCACTTATCACTGTAATATTATATCTAACTCATGATTTTCAATTTTACTTGGTTACTCTTACATACTATGTAATATTACATCTATCTCATGATTTGGACAATAAATGCTTCCTACTATTTAAATGCAAACATAGTGTATATTGGCTGCAAATATCTTACTCCATAATTTGATTGGACATGTAGTCATTATTTTGAATGCTTCATACCATATAAATTTTGTTCTACTTGATAATATTTTCTGTCTACATATATAATATACTAGTTTAGATATGTCGGGTCGAGGTGGCAATCGTTCAAAGAGAGGGAAGGTTGCGGGTTTTGTCCATCGTTTTGTTTCACCAAGGACGGGAGGGAGGGCTCTACCACAGTTCGGGACGTAGTGATGATGATTTGAGCAGTCCAGGTAATGATAGCTCTAGTGTTCCTGTTAGTGAACCATCCAGGCGGGTTAATTTGGACGCAATTATTAGTGAGAAAGGAAAAATGGAAATATCTATCTCTCCCAGTGGCCAGTAAGTATTATTTAATTGTAAATGTCATATATATAATGTTTACATTTTATTATTGTCTTTTTATTTGTATATATATTGATATATTGTTTTTCAATTAATATCTTAATAGGTTTATACATGGTGGTTGTCAAGATCCTACTAGATGGTTTGGGGATTTATTCAGTGGGTATAATTTTGAGGAATTTTATCCCACCCCAAAGTCAATATCAAAAGATGTGTACGCTATCTGGTATTGCCAGTTTCGGGTAAAATTATTTAATTCTCTTTCCTTTATAAAGTTTGTAGACTAGTCCCCTGTTTATTTAACTACTTTTACTATTTTTGTAGCACATATATTCATGCCCTGGGTTTACCGACGTTCAAATCGAGGCGGCTTTCAAGCAATTGTTTGCTAAGCGATACTTATTTGGGGAAAGTGTATGACATGAAAAGAAAGTGGCTAAGGGATGGTTTGCCTCCAGCTAATTTCTCTAATAGTGCGTGGGAGCAGTGGAAAGCCTATTGAAATAGTGAAAAATTTCAAAAAAAATCAGAAATTGCAAAGAAGAATAGGAACTCACAAGAGGGGCGGGGGAGTGTGCACACTGGAGGATCGATTAACTTCAGCGAGACTTGGTCCAGAATGGTAAACTTACTTAATTTATTATCCGTTTGTAAATTAAGCAATACTCTATTTGATTCATATATTGTTATTATTTGATGAAATTTTGAAGTTTTAATTTTTTATATGTTAAGCGTAAGAAACACGGAGATGATGAGGTGATCTTCTGCTTTGTGTTTACGGCTACACATACCGCGGAGGCCGCCGATGGCTCAGGGCCACAATGGGTCAACCCTTATTACCAGACCCTTTATGTAAGTGTTAATAGTATTTTCTATTAGTAAATTATAAATTATTTAGTTAAAGAAATATTATTTTCTACCATAGTGTATAATGTATTTTTTTTTTTCAGGAAGAGTATGATAGGCGGGCTCGGGACGAGGCTATTGAAGAAGGAAGTATGGCGCCTGAGAGCACCGAGCGGCCCGCCTTTCGTGAAAATCTGGGCGGCCATTGTCCTCCGAGACAAGCAACCAAAGGGAGACCGCTTGCCCGGATTCGGAGGACATGGTGTTGGGTATTTTAACATGCCATTCCGCAGCCCCTACTACGCAATACTTTTCATCTTCTTCCTCCAAGGGCGCAAGATATGGATCAAGAGGCGTTTGATGATCGGGTCAACAGAGAGGTTGAGAGGCGAGTGGAGCGGATCGGAGCTAGGTGCAGCCCGGATGCAAACCCAGGTGGAGGCCTGTGCAGAGCATATTGGAGCAACGGCTTGAGCAGGCGCATGCAACAATACTTAGCTACCATGAATTTGCAACCACGCCCACGTAATAGCGGTAATGCTTCGATGAGTCGATCGGTCAATACCTTAGGCGAAGTGGCGGTGGTAGCGGTAGCGGGCGCTCGTGGTCGGGGTCGTAGTAGTTAAACATTCATTTTATTTGGCATGTAATCAAACAAATATATTTTGTTTCCCTTTCCCTTTCCCTTCCCTTTTCCCCAAGCGAAACAATTTCCCTTTCCCCTTTTTCCCTTTCCCTTTCCCCTTTTCCCCTTTCCCCTTTCCCTTTCCCCTTTTCCCCTTTCCCCTTTCGCTTTAGGTTGTTTTATACAGTTTTCCTTTATTTGATGTTCAAACAAAACATTTTCCATTTCCCCTTTTTTCCTTCCCCTTTTCCCTTTCCCATTACCCCTTATCTCTTTCCTGTTTCGCTTGATTTTGATGGTTGTTTCAAGCGAAACAGGTTGTTTGTAGGTTGTTTGTAGGTTATTTGTGTTTCTTTTATGTTGGGATTTGTTTAAAACAGGTTTGACAGGTTTACAGGTGGTTTGATAATAAAACATAATTTTTTTAAAAAAATCTGGTCAAATTACCGACGGATATTTCCTTCGGTAAATAATTAAAAAAAATAAAAAATAAAATTCATTACCGACGAAAATTTCCGCCGGCAAAGTTTCGGATTACCGACGGACATATCCGTCGGTAAATCTTAAGGGTTCCGACGGATTTAACAGTCGGTAAAGGGTTTTAATATTTTATTATTTTAATATTTACCGACGGAAATATCCGTCGGTAACCTCCGGTAATGGCTCCGGCTAACCGGCCGGCGTACCTGCTTTCCGACGGACAATTTTCGACGGAATTTTCTGTTTTCCGACGGTCTATTCGTCGGTAATACCGACGGAAATGGTCCGTCGGTATTACCAACGAATTATTTCCGACGGAATTCGACGGACTATTTCCGTCGGTAAATGGACATTTCGAACGAATCTGGGGAATTACCGACGAAAATTTCCGTCGATAAGAGGCCTGATTCTAGTAGTGTATATTCCTTACGGACAGAAATCCTTGATACCAAGTCGATGAGCCTTTGGCTCAATGGTTAAGGTCCTTGCTTTTAACAAGAATTCATTTTGGCAAGGATTCGAACCCTCTTCCCTACGTTATATTTAATTTGTTGTAATTTGGAAAAAAGAAAAAGAAAAAAAAAAAGTCCTTCATACCAAAGGTAGTCTAGTAGTCCAAGACTAAGCAATCAAAATGGTCTATTTATATAATTCTAAGAGTAATTTAATTTATTGCGAGTGTTTCAATATTATAAATTTATAATGGGACTTAGAATCGATAACTCTATAACAATTAATTTAAATAATTATATTTTCGTTTTAGATATTTAGTGTTAGACAAATGTCATGTGGAGGGATAAAATGTGTCAGTTTTAGATCTAAAGAATGCCAGAAATGTTAATAAGCTTCAGTTATTTACAAAAATGTCACTGCATAATTTTAAAAATAGTTTCAGTTATCTACAAAAATGTCATTGCACATTTTTTAAAAAAGTTTCAATTAATTACAAAAAATGTCACCGCACATTTTTTAAAATCATTTTGTTTCAAATTGATAGGAAAAACCGATTTTTCTTAAGATTTTGACATATGACAAAAGTATTTTTCTTTGAGAGAACAAAATATGCAAGAACTATAATAAATACTGCATCTGTCATGAAAAGTTCATCTCACTTTTTTGGTTTTTAACTTTATTCAACTTTAAATAATAATTTAGGTTAGCTTTAATTATCCTAATGAAAATTAAAAATTTATATTGATAAGTTTTTCGATAATATATCAATAAAAAATTTTGATTTTTATTAAAATAATTAAAACTAACTTAAATTATTGATCAAATTTGACTCAAGTTAATAATAAAAAAAGTGAGACAAATCTTTCATTGTAATATGCCTTTGTTATAACATTGATTGACGTGTAATATGCATGAAACTATGAAAGAGACTTAATTACTCTCTTAAGTTAGTTTAACCTTTTCTTTTGTGAATTTGATTAAACTTAGATTAAATAATATGATTCTTTAATTAAATTCATGAAATTCTAAAATATATTTCAATTTAATTAAACTTTGATAAAATAATATGATTTCTTTTCAAATAAATTATTATATTTTAAAAATAATTATTGATAATATTCATTGGTGCATCAATAAATACCTTTAAAACTTTATAAAATACTTTAATAATCACAATTATTTTGGTTAACATTGAACCAAAGTTGAACAAAAAAAATAAAAAAACGTAAAATAAAAAACAAATTAAAAAGATCCGTCAGTGGCCAAACTCTTAATGCATCATAAATGTAAAATGTGATGTAGACAGTTTTTTTTTGGGGTATAATAAGTGGATCATTTGTCTATTTTTTGAGCAAGTCTCTTTTATATTGAAACGTTCGACCAGAAAGTTAGTCTCTTTTGTATTGGTATGAAAAAAAATTATAGGAGTATTGGTTTTCTAAATTAATTATTATGAGATATGACACCTATTTAAATATGGATGCATAGATACAAATAAATCAATCTCACATTTAGTATCTCTACAAGGAATAAAAAACAAAACATTTAATAGTTGGCATTCCAGTTAGACGACCATGAACACGAATCTGGGTGTGTGACATATGATGATGCCCACACGGACTACCCGGTCCGGCCCGGCTCGGCCCGTCATTCACGGGCTAAACGGCGAAACGGGCTTTGCCCGGCCTGTCCGTGTGTATCAACGGGCTTTAGCCCGGCCCGGCCCGTGGGTTAAACCGATGTGAGGCCCGCCCGTTTGACCCGGATCCAAGGATCCACGGGCCAAACGGATTTCCCCTTTTTTTTTTTTACAAAATCTGAAATGGGGGTAGGGGGATTCGAACCTGAGGTGAATTGGAATAAGGGAGTGCAACTTACCACTAGGACACAATGACATTGGTGTTAATTATTCAAACGTTAAATATAAATTATAAAAAAAAACGGGCCAAACGGAAAATGGGCTAACGGGCTTTGGAAGCCCGCGGGCTTGGCCCGCCCGTCACCATGATTATTAAACCGGGCCTGTACCGTAATTTACACGGGCCGGTCTACGGGCTTGCCCACGGGTCACGGATAAGACGGGCCACGGACCACGGGCCGAAAAAAAATCCACGGGCCTAATCCCATTTTGGCCTTCATCAGTGACATAGAGCTGTTTAATAGTCCACTTTAACTTTGGTGGTCATTTTTTTTAAGGTTATATTAAAATTTAATATTAATTACTCTCTTCCGTTTAAAATATTTGTTGTTTTTGAACCAAATTTTTGGTTGAGAAAAATATGTCATAATCCCTAAATAATCCTTAATTTACCTCATAAGACAATCTATTTCCTAATTTACGTCCTAATCTTAAAAAAAATATTTTGTCCTATCATTTAATCCCTCGCCTAATTTAAATGATATAATTATATCCCTCCCCACCCACCCACCCTGTCACAAACACACTCACACACACACACACTTTCTCTCTCTAAATTTCTCTCTCTTTACTAGAAAAGGTTAAAATCCGTACTTTCGGTGATTGAAAAATCGTTCAAGATCGCCGGAAAGAATCACTGTAGTCGGTACTCTTCTTTCTTAATCACATTTGCTCAACGACTTCACGTCGTTTCTCTCTGGCGCTCTAACTCCATTCATTTGGTTTCAGAATTGGGGGTTTTATTTCACTTCGAGTTGATCATTTTTTATTTTTACATGCAATTAAGGAATCATTCCTTAATGAATTTTCTGAAGAAATTGCAATAAGAAGCCCTAGCGTCATTGCGAATTTGAATATTCAGTATCAGAGAATTGAATTAAAACGGCGCGAATCAAAAGAGTTCATTAAGTACGAACGATAATTTCTTTATGCAACTGTTTGTGGTCGTTCCAACGACGCTGCTGAATTGTTGTGTTTAACTAATTTCCTTTTAGTATGCAGAGTTTGTATATTTCTTTTAATTCCTTGAAAAGTGTTTGCTGAAGTAATAGTTATTATTCTAATTGAAGTAATAGTTATTATTCTAATTGAACTATTGTTAAATTAAATAATGTTGTTAAATTAATTAATACGATCTTAAATATTAAGTTCTTGATTTTGATAAATCAGTTCTTTATGAGTGTATTTTTTTTTCCTTTTCTTTTCATGAATATACGAGTTCTTGGTGAGGTGTTTAGCACAAAATTAGGGCAGTGAGTGATGGCGAAGATGGTGGCGTTGGCGCCAAAGAATTTAGGTGTGCTTACAGATCTATGGTTGTATAAATATATTAGGGCAGTAAGAGTAGGTAGTTAGATATTTTACCTAATGAAAAAAGTATATTAAAATTACATATTTATTTTGATATTTAATTTGGGACAGAGGTAATATTACTATCTTTCGTTGTTGTATTTATTTTTATATTTATTTTGGAATGGAGGTAGTACTATTTTCATTGTTGATAATATAAAATAAAAAATGAAAAAGTTCTTATTACTTGTTTGATCACCGGAATAGGTGGTCGTCGGAGTTGATTGTGTTTTTAGTAGTAGTTTAGTTGACAACTAAGATTGATAAGTTAAGTTCTCAGTTGTTTAGTCGCCGGAGTTTATTGTTTTCTTAGTAGTTTAGTTAACAACTGAGAACTTACTGATAAATTAAGTTCTCAGTTGTTTGGTCGCCGGAGTTGGTGGTCACTGGGGAGGTCGGAGTTGGTGGTCGTCGGAGTTGATTGTGTTCTTAGTAGAGACAACTGAGAACTTATTGAAAAGTAAGTTCTCAGTTATTTAGTCGCCGGAGTTGATCGTATTCTTAGTAGTTTAGTTGACACCTGAGAACTTACTGATACAACAGAGAGGTCACCGGAGTTGGCGGTCGCCCAAGTTGATTGTGTTCTTAGTAGTTTAGTTGACAACTGAGAACTTATCGATAAGTTCTCAGTTGTTTGGTTGTCGGAGTTGGTGATCGTCGGAGTTGATCGTGTTCTTAGTAGTTTAGTTGATAACTGAGAACTTACTGATAAGTTAAGTTCTCAGTTGTTTGGTCGCCGAAGTTGGTGGTCGCCGGAGTTAATCGTGTTCTTTTAAGTTCTCAGTTGTTTGATCGCCGGAGTTGATCGTGTTCTTAGTAGTTTAGTTGACAACTGAGAACTTACTGATAAGTTAAGTTCTCAGTTGTTTGGTCGCCGGAGAGGTCGCCGGAGTTGGTGGTCGCCGGCGTAAAAAAAAATCGCCGAAAAATGTCGCCAGAGTTGATGGTTGCCGGAAGTGTTGACCGGAGAAGATGGGGAGGGGGTGACCTAAGGTGAGGGTGGTTGGAGAGAAATTAAATTGTTAAAAAGAGTGGACTTAGTGAAATGATAGGAGGGTGAACTTAGTAAAATGTTGGGAGGGTGTAGTTATTAAGCTAGGGATTATATGGTTAAGCAAAATACAACTTGTTATAGGAGGTAGTATTGGTTTGTAAGAGGGATTATATGATAAATGCCTCTTTTTGTTTTAAAAATAATTATCACTTCTTGGTTAAGAGTATATAAATTCCTCTTTTATTATTATATCAAATTTTATTGATTTTTTTTATTGCAAGTAGTAATGTAAATAATAAAAAAAAAAACATTTAATAAGAATGCATTTTGGTATTTCTTCACTAAAATATAATAGTAATTGTTTTTTTTTATTTATAATGACTACTATAAAATGACATCCTTATTTCATCAAAGGAAGCCCAGGCCTCATCGCTAGGAGAACTTTTTTTTTTTTTTTTTTTTTTATTTTTTGTCTTGGTCCCAGTTCAATACTCTAAACAAACAAGTTGGAAAATATTTGAATGGTTGTAGCCGAAAAATCAATAGTAGTGCGTGTATCCGTGCACGACTATGCAAGCAGGTCTTCATCCTTTTTTCTTAAATAAGATTGACAAACAACCAAAACAACATAAAATCTAAAACCTCACACGCACCTTTGAGATTCCGTAAGGCCGACGTCTTTACACGTTATCAACCCTTTTTTCTTAATTACTTCACAACTTTTGTCTTATTTGGATGTACTCCCTCTCTATCTCTATCCCACTCGAAAGTTCTTAAAAGGGCAAACTCCGATGCGTTAAGCGCTCCCCGTCAAGCGGGGTTGGGAGAGGAAATTATTTGCTAGAGCCTTCCCCTGACAATTTTCAAGAGGCTGTTCGCCAAGGTTCGAACCCGTGACCTTATGGTCACCAAAAGAGTAACTTAACCGTTGCGCCAATAATAAAACTAATAAATAAAGGAATAAAACTATAAAAATTGACAAATAAGATATTCCATCTAATCCCAATTAAGCTTCTTACTTTGAATTTGCAAGGAAAATATAAAACCAATTTAATATGTGTAATGAAAGTTAAGTGGTTGAGGATATAATTATTCAAAAAACTATTCATAATTTAAATGAGTAAAAAGTAGGTTGATAACTAATGTTTTTTTATAATTGTTGAACTTTATATATAGATAAAGTTTTAAAACACAGTTCATTATTTTTCATTTTGAAAATAACTCAGATATGAAAAAGTTTATAGTTTTAACGAAAAAAAAAGAAAATAAAAATAAAATTGGGGAGGAGGGAGTACAACTTACCTAAAATGCCATCGGCCATGTCCCGGAAGCGAAGATGGCGGCGACCCAACTGAGCATGGTGTTCAAGCACAAGCGAAAGAAGGTTATATGAGTAGAATGTGACGGCTGCTCCGGTGATGAGAAACAAGATTCCGGCAACCCATCCAAGGGAGGCAAAAGCAAAGGGAAGACTCAATAATGGTGGTGCTACTATTGATGTTGTCAAGTGAAATCCACTATGCCACCATGACCCTACACAATTACTCATTAATCAAAGATGCCCAGAAGAGTAGAAAATGGATGAAATATTTCACCGAATAGGGATATAATCGGAAAAAGAAAACAAAAAAACCATTACGTATATCTTATTATCTTGTTCATTATATGCGGTCGGGGTAGTTTGCAGACAAAACAGGACCTTTCCCATTTTCTATTCAATCATGTTCAATTCCTCCATGGATATTTGAAGATTTAACTAGCTATCGAAGATAGAATCTTTGGCACAACACGTCTCAATAATGTCAAGAGCAAATTTGATTTTTTTTTAAAGATTTTTTTGGGACGGAGGAATAATTATTTCTATGGAGAGAGAAGATGGAGGGGGGGGGGGAAGTAAATTTACCTTTGGATTTAAGTACAAAGAGGGCACCAGCATCGAGTTCTAAAGGTTGGTTTGGTTGAGGATCACTCTTCACTTCATTAGCTTTAATGGAGTTTCTTTCATTTCCATCAAAGCTGCCCATTCTTTTCTGTCTTCTGATTTTTCTGATTTTCTTGATGAATGAAGAGAATGCCAACTATTTCTATTTATATCTATTGTGAAAATAGCCCTCCACAGCCCAGCCCAAGCAAAGCACAAGAAATCAAAGCACAAAAAAAAATACAGAAATTGTTTACCCAGTTCACCAATATGTTTATTACGTGCGTGAAAGACTACTGAGTCGGTGATCTCGCACTATATATTGTGTTTGTATAATGTTATAATGAGAAAAGGGGCGAAACTTTACTTAATATAGGCACAGGAAATATCAACCAAGCCCTAGATAGCCTAAACAAAACGGGCCCAAAATTAAATCCTTCCCAACTGGAGACGACGCTGTGCGCCCGCCTCAAAGGGAGCCAGGCGCCCGCCTGGGAACAAACCAAATCCACGCTCACCTCGGCAGCCGAGGCGCACGCCTCATTTCAGCCGTGCGCCGCCTCAAGCATGCTACGCTAACGCCAAATCAACTGGACGCGAGGCGCCCGCCTCGCCATCCCCCAAGCGCCCGCCTCAGATTCCCCCGAAAACTATCTTGGTTGGTCCTCTATCCCAACAATCTCCCACCTAGAGATCAACCGCATATATAAGCCCCGTATCCGTTCTTCAACTCATCCTTGGTGTCCTCCTAGTGCTCACCTCGATCATGGTAGTGCCATCCTCCTCTCCTATTCTCCAAGCCCAATTGAAGCTTTGCACAGCTTCAATTTCTCAAGGTTTACAACCTTTGTCAATATGTCAGCCGGGTTCTTCGATCCCAATATCTTCTCTAGCCTTAAGATCTTCCCTTCCAAGAGATGCCTGATGTAGTGAAACCTCAGTTCAATGTGCTTCGTCCTAGAATGAAATGCCGGATTTCTAGCCAAATGTATTGCACTCGGCGCCACATTTTTGTAGAGAACGTTACCACTTCGCGTCTTCCCAAGTTCACCCAAGAAGTTCTCGCAACCATACCATCTCTTTACTCGCCTCTCGTCATCGCCACATATACCGCTTCGCAATGATCGAGCCACGATCTTCTCGCAATTTAGAAGCCCAGGAAATTGCCGTACCACCCAATGTGAAAACATAACCCGTAGTACTTCTCCTCTTGTCTAGATCGCTTGATGCCAAATCCGCATCAACATAACCCGCTAACACGACCTCCTTGCTTGAGAAACATAGAGCCTTACCAGCAGTACCCTTTAAGTAACGCAAGATCCATTTAACCGCTTCCCAATGTTGCTTTCCTGGATTGCCCATGAACCGACTGACTACTCCCACCGCATGTGCAATGTCCGGCCTTGTACACACCATTGCATACATTAGACTCCCCACTGCCGAAGTATATGGAGTCCTCTCCATCTTGTCACGCTCCTCCTTGCCCATAGGTGAGTCCTTCTCGGATAGCTTGAAGTGCATACCCAATGGTGTCCCCGTTGGCTTTGCCTCTTCCATACAAAACCTTGCCAAGACTTTCTCAACGTATTCTGCTTGTGAAAGAACCAACTTACCCGACTCCCTATCTTGGTCAATCCGCATGCCCAAGATTTTTCTAGCCTCCCCCAAATCCTTCATCTCGAACCGTTCTGACAACTGAGCCTTCAATCTGTTTACCTCTCTACTGCTAGAGCCCGCTATTAGCATGTCATCCACATATAACAGCAAGATTATGTACCCATTGTCCGTGTTCTTGAAGTAGCAACAATGATCCGCTTCACATCTGATAAAATCAATATCGTGCATGAAACCATCAAACTTTCTGTACCACTGCCTAGGAGCTTGTTTAAGGCCATACAAGCTCTTAGTCAATCTGCAAACCAGTTCCTCGCTACCCTTAGACAAGTAACCCTACGGGCCGTACCATGTAAATTTCTTCCTCCAAATCTCCATGAAGAAAGGCCGTCTTTACATCCATCCGTTCCAAAGAACAAGTTATCTGCGACTACTATCCCTGCAACCATTCTGATAGTGATCATCTTCACAACAGGAGTGAATACCTCGGTGTAGTCAATACCATACTTTTTCTTTGAAACCCTTTACAACCAACCTTGCCTTGTAACGCTTACCGCCGTTTGCTTCCTCCTTGATCCCGTAAACCCACTTGTTGTGCAATGCCTTCTTCCCCTTAGGCGATCTAATCGGCTCCCAAGTTTTTATTGGCCTTCAATGAGTCCATCTCATCATCCATCGCAGCTTTCCACTTATCACAAAGTGCACTACGAATGACCTCCGCATAACATTCCGTTCCCCACTATCTGTCAACAACAAGTAGTAATTGGAAGGAGTATACCTGTCAGGCGATCCACGCAACCTGCTGGATCTACGCAGCGGAATATCCGGTTCCGGAGTATGTGGTTCATCTTCAGTGACCCCCTGACCATGGTCATCATGAACCGTTCTGCTCCCACCCGAGTCTGGAATATCCACCTCTACAACCTCCGATTCCGAACTAGTGTCATCAGATGCCCCCTTTCTGTCCTTGTACAATACCTGTTCATTGAATACCACATCTCGACTACGAATAATTTTATGGTTTTGGTCATCCCAAAACTTATACTCGAAGTCATCCCCGTCATACCCAATAAACGTACATTTTACAGATTTTGCATCCACCTTAGTTCTATCAGCAGAATCTACATGAACATATGAAACGCAGCCAAATATGCAAAGAAAGGACAAAATTACCTGCTTGCCACTCCAAGCTTCCTCTGGAATTCCATTCCCCAATGGTACCGATGGTCCCCTATTGATCAAGAAAGCCGCTGAGTCAACTGCATATGCCCAGAACGTCTTCGGAAGTCCACACTTCAATCTCATACTTCTTGCCCGCTCGTTCAATGTCATGTTCATCCTCTCTGCAACCCCGTTGAGTTGTGGTGTACGCTTTGGAGTCTTCTCCATACGAATACCATTCGCTGCACAATATTCCCTAAACTCACCGAGCTCATACTCCCCACTATTATCTGATCTTAAGCACTTAAGCTTAAGTCCCGTCTGATTCTCCACCAAGGCCCTCCATTTCTTGAATACCTCGAAAGCTTCATCTTTCCCCTTCAAGAAGTAGACCCAGACCTTCCTTGTTGAATCATCAATGAAGGTCATGTAATATGACGCACCACCCAGAGACGTTACCGGAGATGGTCCCCACAAGTCCGTGTGGACCAGTTCTAACTTTGCTTCCCTTAAAGATCTACCAGTCCTCGAGAAATTATTTCTCCCCTGTTTGCCAAACACACAATCTTCGCAGATCCCCACGTTGACTGTCTTCAAACCCGGTATTAGTCCCTTTGAACAAAGTACTTTCATCCCCGTCTCACTCATGTGACCCAATCGACAGTGCCACAAATCAGTATCACCCTTGGCTGCCGCCACCGCGATACTATCCTTGGTGTTATTCGCCAAATACAATGTCCCCTCCTTATTACCCCGAGCGATCTCACAATCCTCCTTGGTAATAACCCAGTTCCTGCAGCCGAATGTTACCTTGTAACCTTCTTCGTCCAACTGACCAACTGATAATAGGTTCTTTTTCAAACCCGGAATGTGCCTAACCCCGTTCAGATGTAAGACCTTCCCGTCCGATGCTCCTATTCTGACATCCCCCTTCCCCTTGATTTCCAAAGGCTCGCCATCCGCCAGATAGACCTTACCGAAATCACCAGAAGTGTAATTCTCCATCTCTTCTGCATGCCCGCAAGAGTGGAATGATGCCCCCGAATCCAGGACCCATGATTCTAGTGCACTACTAACACTCAAAACCAGTACATCATCACCTTCGACTGTCACATTCACCGAATTGCCCCCACGATTTGGAATGATCCACTCTTGTAGTGTCCCGACTCCTTACGGCGATAGCAGCAGGCAGATCCGCTTTCTGACCCTTGGTTTTGTCTCTGATCTCCACGGTCTTGCCCTTACCACCCACCACGTTCTCCCTAGATTCAGTTCTCCCTTATTTGCTAGTACCCAGCCTTCCCCTGCTAGTAGTAGCTAAGGCCAATTCCGAAGCAGTCGATGTCCCCAACTTCTTCATGCGATTTTCCTCGCCCAAGAGAAAGTCTTTAACATCATCATACTTCAATTTATTTTTACCTGCTGAAGCATTGATCGCTGTCACTGTCCCGCTCCAACTTCCTGGTAAAGACACTAGCAACAAGCACGCATGAACCTCATCATCGAACTTGATCTCCACCGCAGTCAACGAGTCTATAACATCCATAAACTCATCGATGTGCTTAGCTAAGGATCCTCCCTCTTGCATCTTGAGACTACCCATCTTGCGTATCAAATAAACCTTGTTTGCAGCAGATGGAGTTTCAAATCTCTCAGTAAGATAATCCAATAGCTCCTTTGTGGTTTTTGCCTTCTTGGTAGTCTTCGCAATCCACTTTGTCAAAGTAGATCTGACCACCCCTAGGGCCTTCCAATCCATGAGATCCCAATCTTCCTGCTCTTCGTCTTCCGGTTTGACACCCTTTAGAGGCTTATAGAGTTCTTTGTTATACAAAAGATCCTCTATCTGCATCCTCCAAAATCCGAAATCAGACCCATCGAATTTCTCAACCGCCTGTTTGTCCTTGCCCATTCTTGATTGCTTGACAACACCCAATCGCTCGATAAATCAATCTAACGATTAAACCCTGATCTCGAACCAAGGCTCTGATACCAGTTGTTGTGAAAATAGCCCTCCACAGCCCAAGCAAACCACAAGAATAATAATAGCACACAAACAAAGCACAAGAAATCAAAGCACAAAAAAAACACAGAAATTGTTTACCCAGTTCACCAATATGTTTGGCTACGTCTGGGGGCACTACCAAGCCAGGATCTTGCACTATATTGTGTTTGTATAATGTTACAATGAGAAAAGGGGCGGAACTTTACTAATATATGCACAGGAAATATCAACCAAGCCCTAGATAGCCTGAACAAAACGGGCCCAAAATTAAATCCTTCCCAACTGGAGACGACGCCAGGCGCCCGCCTCAAAGGGAGCCAGGCGCCCGCCTGGGAACAAACCAAATCCACGCTCACCTCGGCAGCCGAGGCGCACGCCTCATTCCAGGCCTTATGGCCGCCTCAAGCATGCTATGCCAACGCCAAATCAACTGGACGCGAGGCGCCCGCCTCGCCATCCCCCAAGTGCCCGCCTCAGATTCCCCCGAAAACTATCTTGGTTGGTCCTCTATCCCAACAATATCTAAGACTATTTTACTCCCCCAGTATGATATTTCCACCTTTTTGTCATTATTACGAATGAACTTTAAGCAATTATTTAGGTTGATATAATTATACTAATGAAAATGTAAAATTTGTTATTGATAGTATTATTAATAGTGTATCAATCATGAGTTGAGTTGTACATTTACATTAGTCTAATTAAATTAACATATAATTTTCGTTCAAATTTTATTCATAACAAAGAAAAAAAAAGTATAAAAATCATTTTGAGATGGAGTGTATTTGCATATGCACATGCTAAAAAGAGGGAGGAAAGTTCAACTCTTTTGACTCCTTTCCATTAAATATATATATCCCCACCAAAACTTTTTACTTAGGCCCTATTTGGTTCGTGGTAAAGTGAAGGAAAGGAATGTTCAATTCCGTTTGATCAATTCCTTTGGCATGTTTAATTTAATTTTTCCTAGATTTTCCATTCCGATGGAATGCCCAATTCCATCGGGCATTCCATCAAATGAAGAAATTTGTCATTCCATCCAAAAATGGAAGGAATGTTCAATTCCATCAAATTCATTCTATTGTACTCAAACCCAAATTACTATTTTGTCCTCATCTTTACTTGTTAATAAAAAATAATAATAATAATAATAACAATAATAGCAATAATAACAATAATAACAATAATAGCAATAATAGCAATAATAGCAATAATAACAATAATAGCAATAATAGCAATAATAACAATAATAGCAATAATAGCAATAATAACAATAATAACAATAATAACTAATAATAATAATAATAAATATTTTTTATGTTTATTTTTACTGAAGTGGGACGAAGGGAATACATAATTATTGAGTTTTTTACATGAAATTAAAAAAGGGTAATCTGGACATTTTATCAAATACTCCCTCTATCCCAGAAAATCCGTCACTTTTTACCCAAAATGGCGTCCCGTTTGAAGCGTCACCTTTCCTAAAATGGAAATATTTTATTAATATTCTATTATCCCACTAACTATTCCCTCCACTCATTCTCTCTCCTAAAACACTATTACACTCACAACACTTTTTAAATTTACTATTTCCTCAACTAATTCTCTCTCCTCTTTTCAAATTACACTTACAACATTTTTTCTTCCCACTTTTTTTCTTAATTTGCGTGACGGGCCTAAAATGATGACATATTTCTTGGGACGGAGGGAGTATTAATTTCATTCCAACAGTTCTGTCTTGAAATCAAACATGAATTGCCAATGAATTGAATGACAATTACATTTCATTTCGTGCCAACCAAACACAAGGTTTGACCAGTTTTTATTCATTTCCAATTCCTTCAGCAATTCAATTCCATTGATCATTCCATTTCTTTAATTTTTTTCTCCCAAACCAAACGGCCCCTTAGGGAACACTTATTTTGTTTTATTATTATTATTATTATTATTATTATTATTATTATTATTATTATTATTATTATTATTATTATTATTATTATTATTATTATTATTATTATTATTATTATTATTATTATTATTATTATTATTATAATATTTTATTTTATTTTATTTTATCTAGAGAAAAACAAAAGTATCTTGACTGCAATGCTTCAACATTTAGTTGTACGTGTCATAGGTTTTTGAATATTTTTAAATCCTTCGCATTTTAAAAAATTACATACCAAACCCTTTATTTTTCCGTTAATGATGGATCAGATTTGAGACAAGTTCGAGATTTTTGCCATCTCTACTCCCAAAAGATATATTTAAGGGTAACTTGATTTACCTTTTTTATACCATGTAATACTACTTTTTATTAATTTGTTTATCAAATTGTAATACTTTTTATATGCATTCGTTATTTTATTTTTCTAGCATTTTCTGATTTCTTTATAAGGCTAAAAACTATTTAGCTCGTGGATGGATGGAACAGGCCAAACGGACATCATCAACTTTATGGGCATGGCAGAGCCGGGTTCAAACCCGTTTAAACAAACACACAAACGGGCCAAACCTGCGACTCACATCCAAATGGGCCGGCCCACCAATATAAATCAAGCCATATTCTATCACTATTTACAACTAGTGAGTAACCCGTCGGTTCTCGACGGGGGATAAAACACTGAGGTAAAAGTTAAATGTAAATATAATTTAAAAAATTAATGAGATAATTTTATGTAATATATTACAACTTGTCAAAAACTTCTTTGTACACAACATTTGTAGTCGTGTCATCTGACTATTCATGACTATTACATATAAGCACTTTAAGTCATTTCCTTGTAGTTACTCTAGAAAAAGCAACATATAATTGTCCATGACTAAATACTGATCTTGGAAGAAAAAGGCCAACATGAGCAAGCGACTGACCCTGACTTTTATTTATTGTCATTGCAAAAGAAATGGTCAGTGGGAATTGTCTCCGTTGAAACCTAAGTGAGAATTTTGTTGTATCAGAAAGTGGCATAATCATCCTCAATATCAACACCTTCTTACCAACATTCTTTCCGGACAACATTACCGCCTCGACAACGTGCTTACATATATATATATGTATATATATATATATATATATATATATATATATATATATATATGTATATATATATATAACAGTATGTTTTATGTCAAATAATTAGTTGTATAAATGTATAATTATATACTAACAAAATTGATTTGCATACCTATATACTCCCTCCGTTCACTTACATATTTCACACTTTCTATTTTGGGCGTCTAAATACGTACTTCACACTTTGTTTTTTTTACTTAAAATGAAAAGTTTTTATTATTAAAATATTAACCCTACCCCACTCATTCTCTCTCCTACATTATTTTAATGCTCACAACACCATTATAATTTACTATTCCCTCCACTCATTCTCTCTCATATTTTACTTTTACACTCACAACATTTATATCATTATTTTTTTCTTAATCCACGCGTGAACAGTAACTGTGAAGTATGTAAGTGGACGGAGGGAGTATATATTAAAAACAAACAAATATTTTTATATGATAAACTCAGGAATACAGAAAATTAGTAATTTATATCATTGATCAGAATACTAACGAAACAATAACGATAACAAAATCATACAATTGTTAATGTTAGAT
The DNA here is from genome assembly GCA_022495995.1 of Adenophora triphylla var. japonica. Lineage (NCBI taxonomy): Eukaryota > Viridiplantae > Streptophyta > Magnoliopsida > Asterales > Campanulaceae > Adenophora > Adenophora triphylla. The sequence goes on along the minus strand of JAFEMH010007439.1, from coordinate 32,040 downwards.
AAAAAAAAGTATAATTTTCTTATTCACATATCTAACGAAAAATAGGCTTAGTTCGGTGAGTTAGGTGAGCTACGCTTTAAAGTTCAAAAATTAGCTCTATTATGCCACTTTCTAATTGAAATTTTTTGGACATTCATTTTAGGACGAAGGTAGTATTATACATAACATAACAATGTTCACAAATCAACAAAAGGAACAGTAAAAATTAACAGTATGCCTCGTCGATACTCGACGGGGCATAGTGAAATTAATTAAATTAACGTAATAGTTAGCATTAATTGAACGTTTAATTAATATTTTTATAGAAAAATAAAAAAAATATTTGTGCTTCAATCCATTTTCATTTTTAACTAATTTATTGTATAAAATCAACCCCTATAAATTTTAAAAGTTACTAATTGAATTTCAAATGAATGATTGTGATTTGTGGATGATGGAAAGATTGGCCAATGATATTGGTCAACATATATAGTAGATTCACAAACTCTTTTTTTTTTCGGATTTGTGAGTGACTTCTTTATAATCCCTTTTGGCTTATTTTGATTATGATTTGTTTTTGGGACTATGCCCGATAAGTTCTAAAAAAGTTTCATAATGTCCGATAAGTTTCTTCCCCATGTTGTATTATGTTTCAAAATACAACATCAATTAAGGCCATAATACTGCATTCCGGCGGCTGTCGATTATCGGAGCCCAGCAGCCGGATTACGGCCAAAATTGCCGGATTCCGGTGAAAATTGATCGGATTCAGGCGAAAATTGACCGAAATCCGGCATGCGGCGATAGCAGACGGCGGCGACCGAGCTGGGCTGTGGCGGAGGCGGTGGTGCGGATGCAGTATTATGATTTTAAACTACTGCATAACTAAATGTTGTATTATACATAATACAACATGAGAACTTATGGGGCATTTTAATACAATGAAGAACTTAGTGGGAAGTGATTTGTTCCAAAAGGAACTTATGGGGCAAATTCCCATTTTTATATTTATGTTTGTGTTTATTATTTTGATTTTGATTTTGATTTGGATTTTAATTTTAATTTTAACTTTTATTTTATAAATTTTAGTCTTTATTTTGATTTTATTTCTTGCTTTTTTCTATTTCTTTTATGTTTGTGAATGTTTCTTTCACTATTTAATTATTAGAATTTTAATTTTTGTTTTTTATTTGCATTTTATTTTTTCGTATGTTTTTATATTGATATTGATTTTCTTTTGTGCATTAGATTTTTTTCTTTCTTAATTATTAATTTTTTTTTTCATTTTGCTTTTGCCCTTTTTGTAAGACAATTATTTGTGCTTCTATCCATTTTTATTTTTAACTAATTTATTGTATAAAATAAACCCCTATAAATTTTAAAAGTTACAAATTGAATTTCAAATGGATGATTGTGATTAGTGGATGATGAAAAGATTGGCCAATGATATTGTGTCACTTGGAGTTTTCTAGGGGCTTGAAAAACTTTTGCTATTATATATAGTAGATTCACAAACTCCTTTTTTTTTTCGAATTCGTGAGTGACTTCTTTATAATCTATTTTGGCTTATTTTGATTAGGATTTATTTTTTATATTTATGTGTCTGTTTATTATTTTAATTTTGTTTTTAATTTTAATTTTAACTTTTATTTTATAAATTTTCGTTTTTATTTTGATTTTATTTCTTGCTTTTTTCTATTTCTTTTATGTTTGTGAATGTTTATTTCACAAACTTACGAAATCTTTACTATTCCCTCCACTCATTCTCTCTCCTACATTATTTTAATATTCACAACACCATTATAATTTACTATTCCCTCCACTCATTCTCTCTCCTATTTTCAAATTACACTAACAACATTTTTACTTCCCCCAAATTTTATTAATTTGCGTGCAACCCAAATTTTGGGCAGCTATTAATGGGACGGAGGGAGTATTATGTTTACATTTTGCAAAATTTTGTCCATATAACTTCTATTTTGGTAATCTTGAGTAATTCACAAGTTCTAATCTCCTCTTTTTCCATCACCATATACTTTTGTTATGTATAAATAGGCCTGTTAGTTATACTAAGTAAGGGAAAGAGAGGATTAGATTTTTTTCTTTCTTAATTATTAAAGTTTTTTTCATTTTGCTTTTGCTCTTTTTATAAGACAATTATTTGTGCTTCAATTCATTTTCATTTTTAACTAATTTATTGTATAAAACCAACCCCTATAAATTTAAAAGTTACTAATTGAATTTCAAACGAATGATTGTGATTGGTGGATGATGGAAAGATTGGCCAATGATATTGTGCCACTTTGAGTTTTCTAGGAGCTTGAAAAACTTTTGCTATTATATATAGCAGATTCACAAACTCCTTTTTTTTTCGAATTCGTGAGTGACTTCTTTATAATTTATTTTGGCTTATTTTGTTTAGGATTTGTTTTTTATATTTATGTGTGTGTTTATTATTTTAATTTTGATTTTAATTTTAATTTTAACTTTTATTTTATAAATTTTCGTCTTTATTTTGATTTTATTTCTTGCTTTTTTCTATTTCTTTTATGTTTGGGAATGTTTATTTCACTTTTTAATTAATAGAATTTTAATTTTCATTTTTTATTAGAATTTTATTTTTTCGTATTTTTTATATTGATATTGATTTTCTTTTGTGCCACTTGGAGTTTTCTAGGAGCTTGAAAAACTTTAGCTATTATATATAGTAGATTTACAAACTTCTTTTTTTTCGGATTTGTGAGTGACTTCTTTATAATCTCTTTTGGCTTATTTTGATTAGAATTAATTTTTTATATTTATATTTGTGTTTATTATTTTGATTTTGACTTTAATTTTAATTTTAATTTTAACTTTATTTTACAAATTTTCGTCTTTATTTTGATTTTATTTCTTGCTTTTTTCTATTTTTTTATGTTTGTGAATGTTTATTTCACTTTTTAATTATTAGAATTTTAATTTTCGTTTTTTATTTGCATTTTATTTTTTCGAATGTTTTTATATTGATATTGATTTTCTTTTGTGGATTAGATTTTTTTCTTTCTTAATTATTAAAGTTTTTTTCATTTTTCTTTTGCTCTTTTTGTAAGACAATTATTTGTGCTTCAAACCATTTTCATTTTTAACTAAGTTATTGTATAAAATCAACCCCTATAAATTTTAAAAGTTACTAATTGAATTTCAAATGGATGATTGTGATTGGTGGATGATGGAAAGATTGACCAATGATATTGTGCCACTTTCAGTTTTCTAGGAGCTTGAAAAACTTTTGCTATTATATATAGTAGATTCACAAACTCCTTTTTTTTCGAATTTGTGAGTGATTTCTTTATAATCTATTTTGGCTTATTTTGATTAGGATTTATTTTTTATATTTATGTTTGTGTTTATTATTTTTATTTTGATTATGATTTTAATTTAAACTTTTATTTTATAAATTTTAGTCTTTATTTTGATTTTATTTCTTGCTTTTTTTATTTCTTTTATGTTTGTGAATGTTTCTTTCACTTTTTAGTTATTATAATTTTAATTTTCGTTTTTTATTTGAATTTTATTTTTTCGTATGTGTTTATATTGATATTGATTTTTTTTGTGCATTAGATTTTTTTCTTTCTTAATTATTAAAGTTTTTTTCATTATGCTTTTGCTCTTTTTGTAAGACAATTATTTGTGCTTCAATCAATTTTCATTTTTAACTAATTTATTGTTTAAAATCAACCCCTAGAAATTTTAAAAGTTACTAATTGAATTTCAAATAGATGATTGTGATTGGTGGATGATGGAAAGATTGGCTAATGATATTGTGCCACTTTCCGATTTCTAGGAGCTTGAAAAACTTTTGCTATTATATATAGTAGATTCGTAAACTCTTTTTTTTTTCAAATTTGTGAGTGACTTCTTTATAATATATTTTGGCTGATTTTGATTAGGATTTGTTTGTTATATTTATGTTTGTGTTTATTATTTTAATTTTAATTTTGATTTTAATTTTAATTTTAATTTTAATTTTAATTTTAATTTTAATTTTAACTTTTATTTTATAAATTTTCGTCTTTATTTTGATTTTATTTCTTGCTTTTTTCTATTTTTTTATGTTTGTGAATGTTTATTTCACTTTTTAATTATTAGAATTTTAATTTTCATTTTTTATTTGCGTTTTATTTTTCCGAATGTTTTTATATTGATATTGATTTTCTTTTGTGCCACTTGGAGTTTTCTAGGAGCTTGAAAAACTTTAGCTATTATATATAGTAGATTTACAAACTTCTTTTTTTTCGGATTTGTGAGTGACTTCTTTATAATCTCTTTTGGCTTATTTTGATTAGAATTTATTTTTTATATTTATATTTGTGTTTATTATTTTGATTTTGATTTTAATTTTAATCTTAATCTTAATTTTAATTTTAATTTTAATTTTAATTTTAATTTTAATTTTAACTTTAACTTTACTTTACAAATTTTTGTCTTTATTTTGATTTTATTTCTTGCTTTTTTCTATTTCTTTTATGTTTGTGAATGTTTATTTCACTTTTTAATTATTAGAATTTTAATTTTCGTTTTTTATTTGCATTTTATTTTTTCGTATGTTTTTATATTGATATTGATTTTCTTTTGTGCATTAGATTTTTTTCTTTCTTAATTATTAAAGTTTTTTTTTCATTTTGCTTTTGCTCTTTTTGTAAGACAATTATTTGTGCTTCAATCCATTTTCATTTTTAACTAATTTATTGTATAAAATCAACCCCTATAAATTTTAAAAGTTACTAATTGAATTTCAAATGGATGATTGTGATTGGTGGATGATGGAAAGATTGACCAATGATATTGTGCCACTTGGAGTTTTCTAGGAGCTTGAAAAATTTTTGCTATTATATATAGTAGATTCACAAACTTCTTTTTTTCGAATTTGTGAGTGACTTCTTTATAATCTCTTTTGGCTTATTTTGATTAGGATTTGTTTTTTATATTTATGTTTGTGTTTATTATTTTGATTTTGATTTTAATTTTAATTTTAACTTTTATTTTATAAATTTTCGTCTTTATTTTGATTTTATTTCTTGCTTTTTTCTATTTCTTTTATGTTTGTGAATGTTTCTTTCACTTTTTAATTATTAGAATTTTAATTTTCATTTTTTATTTTTTCGTATGTTTTTTTATATTGATATTGATTTTCTTTTGTGCATTAGATTTTTTTCTTTCTTAATTATTAAAGTTTTTTTCATTTTGCTTTTGCTCTTTTTGTAAGACAATTATTTGTGCTTCAATCCATTTTCATTTTTAACTAATTTATTGTATAAAATCAACCCCTATAAATTTTAAAAGTTACTAATTGAATTTCAAATGGATGATTGTGATTGGTGGATGATGGAAAGATTGGCCAATGATATTGTGCCACTTGGAGTTTTCTAGGAGCTTGAAAAACTTTTGCTATTATATATAGTAGATTCACAAACTCCTTTTTTTTCGGATTTGTGAGTGACTTCTTTATAATCTCTTTTGGCTTATTTTGATTAGGATTTGTTTTTTATATTTATGTTTGTGTTTATTATTTTGATTTTGATTTTGATTTTGATTTTAATTTTAATTTTATCTTTTATTTTATAAATTTTCGTCTTTATTTTGATTTTATTTCTTGCTTTTTTCTATTTCTTGTATGTTTGTGAATGTTTCTTTCACTTTTTAATTATTAGAATTTTCATTTTCGTTTTTTATTTGCATTTCATTTTTTCATATGTTTTTATACTGATATTGATTTTCTTTTGTGCATTAGATTTTTTTCTTTCTTAATTATTAAAGTTTTTTTCATTTTGCTTTTGCTCTTTTTGTAGGACAATTATTTGTGCTTCAATCCATTTTCATTTTTAACTAATTTATTGTATAAAATCAACCCCTGTAAATTTTAAAAGTTACTAATTGAATTTCAAACGGATGATTGTGATTGGTGAATGATGGAAAGATTGGCCAATGATATTGTGCTACTTGGAGTTTTCTAGGAGCTTGAAAAACTTTTGCTATTATATATAGCAGATTCATAAACTCCTATTTTTTCAAATTTGTGAGTGACTTCTTTAAAATCTCTTTTGGCTTATTTTGATTAGGATATGTTTTTTATATTTATGTTTGTATTTATTATTTTGATTTTGATTTTAATTTTAACCTTTATTTTATAAATTTTTGTCTTTATTTTGATTTTATTTCTTGCTTTTTTCTATTTCTTTTATGTTTGTGAATGTTTCTTTCACTTTTTAATTATTAGAATTTTAATTTTCATTTTTTATTTGCATTTATTTTTTCGTATGTTTTTATATTGATATTGATTTTCTTTTGTGCATTCGATTTTTTTCTTTCTTAATTATTAAAGTTTTTTTCATTTTGCTTTTGCTCTTTTTCTAAGACAATTATTTGTGCTTCAATCCATTTTCATTTTTAACTAATTTATTGTATAAAATCAACCCCTATAAATTTTAAAAGTTACTAATTGAATTTCAAATGGATGATTGTGATTGGTGGATGATGGAAAGATTGGCCAATGATATTGTGCCACTTGGAGTTTTCTAGGAGCTTGAAAAACTTTTGCTATTATATATAGTAGATTCACAAACTCCTTTTTTTCGAATTTGTGAGTGACTTCTTTATAATTCCTTTTGGCTTATTTTGATTAGGATTTGATTTTTATATTTATGTTTGTGTTTATTATTTTAATTTTGATTTTAATTTTAATTTTAACTTTTATTTTATAAATTTTTGTCTTTATTTTGATTTTATTTCTTGCTTTTTTCTATTTCTTTTATGTTTGTGAACGTTTCTTTCACTTTTTAATTATTAGAATTTTAATTTTTGTTTTTATTTGCATTTTATTTTTTCGTATATTTTTACATTGATATTGATTTTATTTTGTGCATTAGATTTTTTTCTTTCTTAATTATTAAAGTTTTTTTCATTTTGCTTTTGCTCTTTTTGTAAGACAATTATTTGTGCTTCAATCAATTTTCATTTTTAACTAATTTATTGTATAAAATCAACCCCTATAAATTTTAAAAGTTACTAATTGAATTTCAAATGGATGATTGTGATTGGTGGATGATGGAAAGATTGGCTAATGATATTGTGCCACTTGGAGTTTTCTAGGAGCTTGAAAAACTTTTGCTATTATATATAGTAGATTCGCAAACTCTTTTTTTTTCAAATTTGTGAGTGACTTCTTTATAATATATTTTGGCTGATTTTGATTAGGATTTGTTTTTTATATTTATGTTTGTGTTTATTATTTTAATTTTGATTTTAATTTTAATTTTAATTTTAATTTTAACTTTTATTTTATAAATTTTCGTCTTTATTTTGATTTTATTTCTTGCTTTTTTCTATTTCTTTTATGTTTGTGAATGTTTATTTCACTTTTTAATTATTAGAATTTTAATTTTCATTTTTTATTTGCGTTTTATTTTTTCGAATGTTTTTATATTGATATTGATTTTCTTTTGTGGATTAGATTTTTTTCTTTCTTAATTATTAAAGTTTTTTTCATTTTGCTTTTGCTCTTTTTATAAGGCAATTATTTGTGCTTCAATTCATTTTCATTTTTAACTAATTTATTGTATAAAACCAACCCCTATAAATTTAAAAGTTACTAATTAAATTTCAAATGGTTGATTGTGATTGGTGGATGATGGAAAGATTGGCCAATGATATTGTGCCACTTGAAGTTTTCTACGAGCTTGAAAAACTTTTGCTATTATATATAGTAGATTCAAAAACTCCTTTTTTTTCTTATTTGTGAGTGACTTCTTTATAATCTATTTTGGCTTATTTTGATCAGTATTTGTTTTTTATATTTATGTTTGTGTTTATTATTTGGATTTGGATTTTGATTTTAATTTTAATTTTAACTTTTATTTTATAAATTTACATCTTTATTTTGATTTTATTTCTTGCTTTTTTCTATTTCTTTTATGTTTGGGAATGTTTATTTCACTTTTTAATTAATAGAATTTTAATTTTCGTTTTTTATTAGTATTTAATTTTTTCGTACGTTTTTATATTGATATTGATTTTCTTTTGTGCATTAGATTTTTTTCTTTCTTAATTATTAAAGTTTTTTTCATTTTGCTTTTGCTTTTTTGTAAGACAATTATTTGTGCTTCAATCCATTTTCATTTTTAACTAATTTATTGTATAAAATCAACCCCTATAAATTTTAAAAATTACTAATTGAATTTCAAATGGATGATTGTGAGTGGATGATGGAAAGATCTCTTTTGGCTTATTTTGATTAGTATTTGTTTTTTATATTTATATTTGTGTTTATTATTTTGATTTTGATTTTAATTTTAATCTTAATTTTAGTTTTAATTTTAATTTTAATTTTAACTTTAACTTTATTTTACAAATTTTTGTCTTTATTTTGATTTTATTTCTTGCTTTTTTCTATTTCTTTTATGTTTGTGAATGTTTATTTCACTTTTTAATTATTAGAATTTTAATTTTCGTTTTTTATTTGCATTTTATTTTTTCGTATGTTTTTATATTGATATTGATTTTCTTTTGTGCATTAGATTTTTTTTCTTTCTTAATTATTAAATTTTTTTTCGTTTTGCTTTTGCTCTTTTTGTAAGACAATTATTTGTGCTTCAATCCATTTTCATTTTTAACTAATTTATTGTATAAAATCAACTCCTATAAATTTTAAAAGTTACTAATTGAATTTCAAATGGATGATTGTGATTGGTGAATGATGGAAAGATTGGCCTATGATATTGTGCCACTTGGAATTTTCTAGGAGCTTGAAAAACTTTTGCTATTATAAATAGTAGATTCACAAACTCCTTTTTTTTTCGAATTTGTGAGTGACTTCTTTATAATCTTTTTAGCTTATTTTTATTAGGATTTGTTTTTTATATTTATGTTTGTGTTTATTATTTTGATTTTAATTTTAACTTTTATTTTATAAATTTCCGTCTTTATTTTGATTTTATTTCTTGCTTTTTTCTAATTCTTTTATGTTTGGGAATGTTTCTTTCACTTTTTAATTATTAGAATTTTAATTTTCATTTTTTATTTGCTTTTTATTTTTTCGTATGTTTTATATTGATATTGATTTTCTTTTGTGCATTAGATTTTTTTCTTTCTTAATTATTAAATTTTTTTCATTTTGCTTTTGCTCTTTTTGTAAGACAATTATTTGTGCTTCAAACCATTTTCATTTTTAACCAAGGTTCTAAAAAGCGCTAGGCGGATGCTAGGCGGCGGAGTCGGGCCTAGCGCCTAGGCGGGGACTAATCGGGATTAATTGGGATTAGTCGGGACCTAGGCGGAGCTTAGAACTAGGCGTTGGAAAGAGGCCTAGCGCCTAGGCGGGGCCTAGGCGCCCTTAGGCGGGGTCTTTTAGAACACTGTTTTTAACTAAGTTATTGTATAAAATCAACCCCTATAAATTTTAAAAGTTACTAATTGAATTTCAAATGGATGATGGTGATTGGTGGATGATGGAAAGATTGGCCAATGATATTGTGCCACTTTCAGTTTTCTAGGAGCTTGAAAAACTTTTGCTATTATATATAGTAGATTCACAAACTCCTTTTTTTTTCGAATTTGTGAGTGACTTCTTTATAATCTATTTTGGCTTATTTTGATTAGGATTTATTTTTTATATTTATAATTGTGTTTATTATTTTAATTTTGATTTTAATTTTACTTTTAACTTTTATTTTATAAATTTTTGTCTTTATTTTGATTTTATTTCTTGCTTTTTTCTATTTCTTTTATGTTTGTGAATGTTTATTACACTTTTTAATTATTAGAATTTTAATTTTCGTTTTTTATTTGCATTATATTTTTTCGTATGTTTTATATTGAAATTGAATTTCTTTTGTGCATTAGATTTTTTTCTTTCTTAATTATTAAAGTTTTTTTCATTATGCTTTTGCTCTTTTTGTAAGACAATTATTTGTGCTTCAATCAATTTTCATTTTTAACTAATTTATTGTTTAAAATCAACCCCTAGAAATTTTAAAAGTTACTAATTGAATTTCAAATGGATGATTGTGATTGGTGGATGATGGAAAGATTGGCTAATGATATTGTGCCACTTTCCGTTTTCTAGGAGCTTGAAAAACTTTTGCTATTATATATAGTAGATTCGCAAACTCTTTTTTTTTTCAAATTTGTGAGTGACTTCTTTATAATATATTTTGGTTGATTTTGATTAGGATTTGTTTTTTATATTTATGTTTGTGTTTATTATTTTAATTTTAATTTTAATTTTAATTTTAATTTTAACTTTTATTTTATAAATTTTCGTCTTTATTTTGATTTTATTTCTTGCTTTTTTCTATTTCTTTTATGTTTGTGAATGTTTATTTCACTTTTTAATTATTAGAATTTTAATTTTCATTTTTTATTTGCGTTTTATTTTTTCGAATGTTTTTATATTGATATTGATTTTCTTTTGTGGATTAGATTTTTTTCTTTCTTAATTATTAAAGTTTTTTTCATTTTGCTTTTGCTCTTTTTATAAGACAATTATTTGTGCTTCAATTCATTTTCATGTTTAACTAATTTATTGTATAAAACCAACCCCTATAAATTTAAAAGTTACTAATTAAATTTCAAATGGATGATTGTGATTGGTGGATGATGGAAAGATTGGCCAATGATATTGTGCCACTTGGAGTTTTCTACGAGCTTGAAAAACTTTTGCTATTATATATAGTAGATTCAAAAACTCCTTTTTTTTCTTATTTGTGAGTGACTTCTTTATAATCTCTTTTGGCTTATTTTGATCAGTATTTGTTTTTTATATTTATGTTTGTGTTTATTATTTGGATTTGGATTTTGATTTTAATTTTAATTTTAACTTTTATTTTATAAATTTACATTTTTATTTTGATTTTATTTCTTACTTTTTTCTATTTCTTTTATGTTTGGGAATGTTTATTTCACTTTTTAATTAATAGAATTTTAATTTTCGTTTTTTATTAGTATTTTATTTTTTCGTAGGTTTTTATATTGATATTGATTTTCTTTTGTGCCACTTGGACTTTTCTAGGAGCTTGAAAAACTTTAGCTATTATATATAGTAGATTTACAAACTTCTTTTTTTTCGGATTTGTGAGTGACTTCTTTATAATCTCTTTTGGCTTATTTTGATTAGAATTTATTTTTTATATTTATATTTGTGTTTATTATTTTGATTTTGATTTTAATTTTAATCTTAATCTTAAATTTAATTTTAATTTTAATTTTAATTTTAATTTTAACTTTAACTTTATTTTACAAATTTTTGTCTTTATTTTGATTTTATTTCTTGCTTTTTTCTATTTCTTTTATGTTTGTGAATGTTTATTTCACTTTTTAATTATTAGAATTTTAATTTTCATTTTTTATTTGCATTTTATTTTTTCGTATGTTTTTATATTGATATTGATTTTCTTTTGTGCATTAGATTTTTTTTCTTTCTTAATTATTAAATTTTTTTTCGTTTTGCTTTTGCTCTTTTTGTAAGACAATTATTTGTGCTTCAATCCATTTTCATTTTTAACTAATTTATTGTATAAAATCAACTCCTATAAATTTTAAAAGTTACTAATTGAATTTCAAATGGATGATTGTGATTGATGAATGATGGAAAGATTGGCCTATGATATTGTGCCACTTGGAGTTTTCTAGGAGCTTGAAAAACTTTTGCTATTATAAATAGTAGATTCACAAACTTCTTTTTTTTTTCGAATTTGTGAGTGACTTCTTTATAATCTTTTTGGCTTATTTTTATTAGGATTTGTTTTTTATATTTATGTTTGTGTTTATTATTTTGATTTTAATTTTAACTTTTATTTTATAAATTTTCGTCTTTATTTTGATTTTATTTCTTGCTTTTTTCTAATTCTTTTATGTTTGGGAATGTTTCTTTCACTTTTTAATTATTAGAATTTTAATTTTCATTTTTTATTTGCTTTTTATTTTTTCGTATGTTTTATATTGATATTGATTTTCTTTTGTGCATTAGATTTTTTTCTTTCTTAATTATTAATTTTTTTTCATTTTGCTTTTGCTCTTTTTGTAAGACAATTATTTGTGCTTCAATCCATTTTCATTTTTAACTAATTTATTGTATAAAATCAACCCCTATAAATTTTAAAAGTTACTAATTGAATTTCAAATGGATGATTGTGATTGGTGGATGATGGAAAGATTGGCCAATGATATTGTGCCACTTTCAGTTTTCTAGGAGCTTGAAAAACTTTTGCTATTATATATAGCAGATTCACAAACTCCTTTTTTTTCGAATTCGTGAGTGACTTCTTTATAATCTATTTTGGCTTATTTTGATTAGGATTTATTTTTTATATTTATGTGTGTGTTTATTATTTTAATTTTGATTTTAATTTTAACTTTAACTTTATTTTACAAATTTTTGTCTTTATTTTGATTTTATTTCTTGCTTTTTTCTATTTCTTTTATGTTTGTGAATGTTTATTTCACTTTTTAATTATTAGAATTTTAATTTTCGTTTTTTATTTGCATTTTATTTTTTCGTATGTTTTTATATTGATATTGATTTTCTTTTGTGCATTAGATTTTTTTTCTTTCTTAATTATTAAATTTTTTTTTCGTTTTGCTTTTGCTCTTTTTGTAAGACAATTATTTGTGCTTCAATCCATTTTCATTTTTAACTAATTTATTGTATAAAATCAACTCCTATAAATTTTAAAAGTTACTAATTGAATTTCAAATGGATGATTGTGATTGGTGAATGATGGAAAGATTGGCCTATGATATTGTGCCACTTGGAGTTTTCTAGGAGCTTGAAAAACTTTTGCTATTATAAATAGTAGATTCACAAACTCCTTTTTTTTTCGAATTTCTGAGTGACTTCTTTATAATCTTTTTGGCTTATTTTTATTAGGATTTGTTTTTTATATTTATGTTTGTGTTTATTATTTTGATTTTGATTTTAATTTTAACTTTTATTTTATAAATTTTCGTCTTTATTTTGATTTTATTTCTTGCTTTTTTCTAATTCTTTTATGTTTGGGAATGTTTCTTTCACTTTTTAATTATTAGAATTTTAATTTTCATTTTTTATTTGCTTTTTATTTTTTCGTATGTTTTATATTGATATTGATTTTCTTTTGTGCATTAGATTTTTTTCTTTCTTAATTATTAAATTTTTTTTTCATTTTGCTTTTGCTCTTTTTGTAAGACAATTATTTGTGCTTCAATTCATTTTCATTTTTAACTAATTTATTGTATAAAATCAACCCCTATAAATTTTAAAAGTTACTAATTGAATTTCAAATGGATGATTGTGATTGGTGGATGATGGAAAGATTGGCCAATGATATTGTGCCACTTTCAGTTTTCTAGGAGCTTGAAAAACTTTTGCTATTATATATAGCAGATTCACAAACTCCTTTTTTTTCGAATTCGTGAGTGACTTCTTTATAATCTATTTTGGCTTATTTTGATTAGGATTTATTTTTTATATTTATGTGTGTGTTTATTATTTTAATTTTGATTTTAATTTTAATTTTAACTTTTATTTTATTAATTTTTGCCTTTATTTTGATTTTATTTCTTGCTTTTTTCTATTTCTTTTATGTTTGTGAATGTTTATTACACTTTTTAATTATTAGAATTTTAATTTTCGTTTTTTATTTGCATTATATTTTTTCGTATGTTTTATATTGATATTGATTTTCTTTTGTGCATTAGATTTTTTTCTTTCTTAATTATTAAAGTTTTTTTCATTATGTTTTTGCTCTTTTTGTAAGCCAATTATTTGTGCTTCAATCAATTTTCATTTTTAACTAATTTATTGTATAAAATCAACCCCTAAAAATTTTAAAAGTTACTAATTGAATTTCAAATGAATGATTGTGATTGGTGGATGATGGAAAGATTGGCTAATGATATTGTGCCACTTTCCGTTTTCTAGGAGCTTGAAAAACTTTTGCTATTATATATAGTAGATTCACAAACTCTTTTTTTTTTTTTCAAATTTGTGAGTGACTTCTTTATAATATATTTTGGCTTATTTTGATTAGGATTTGTTTTTTATATTTATGTTTGTGTTTATTATTTTAATTTTGATTTTAATTTTAATTTTAACTTTTATTTTATAAATTTTCGTCTTTATTTTAATTTTATTTCTTGCTTTTTTCTATTTCTTTTATGTTTGTGAATGTTTATTTCACTTTTTAATTATTAGAATTTTAATTTTCGTTTTTTAATTGCATTTTATTTTTTCGAATGTTTTTATATTGATATTGATTTTCTTTTGTGGATTAGATTTTTTTCTTTCTTAATTATTAAAGTTTTTTTTCATTTTGCTTTTGCTCTTTTTATAAGACAATTATTTGTGCTTCTGATGGAGAAAAAATTCCTCTAGTAATAAAATCCGAGCAAGTGGACTCACTACCGTTGTAGCAATATGCACGAGCAGGGGTCGAACCACAGAGACTCGTTGGTTTTAACAAGTAAATTTAATTAATGCTTCAAGTAACAAAATGGGGTTTTTGACTTTGATTTATTAACTAAAATATTAAAGCAAGAAATTAACTATTTAATTCAAGAGAATAAGAAAGCAATAAACTAGGATTTAATCAGATCAAAGGAATTCACTGATTTGATTTCATATTCATCTTTATTCTAAGCTAGATTTATCATGATAAAATTAACAATCTTGTTCAAAGATTCGTTCACTTAATTTAAGGGTTGGGACGTTCGATGTGCGGATTGCAACCCTCTTATTTCTCTCCTATTGTAGATTCCGCTAGGTCAAAACAATAATCAAGAAATTCATTAAGAACAATGAGAACATATGAATCTAGATTCTCTTGTATTCCGCTAGGTCAACAATCAAATCCAATTGATGAAATAGTGGCCTAAATTATGAACAATCCACGCTAGTGCAACGATTCAAAACCTAACAATTAAAGGTTAAAATAGAATTAAAACCTAAAATTGAATTTAGATATCTCATCAAACATGAACAAGAAAGTTTTGGAAAATTATACTAGCATAGAAATCCGACGAATATTACATCCAATCCATGAAAAGAGAATTTAGCTACTCATATTCATGATGACAATCACAAAGTATGAATAACAATACATCAAACCTGGAAAAATAGTGAAAACCTTAAAAATCCGAAATCCTTCAATCCTTCAAAACCTAGGCAAGAAAATAAAATCCAAAGTCTCTCTAATAATAATAAAAAGGGAGTTTATATACTCCTCAATGCAGTCCTTAATCAACTAGGAAAGGGAATTCACAAGATTCATCAAAATCTGCTCCAAAATCCGGAATGACGTCACAAAACGCGTACTGGCACGAGTCGTGAAAACGACTCGTGCCAGACCCTCCAAGTCGTTCCGAGTAGCTTGGCTGTAGTCGTACATGAACTCCACTCGTGAGAACGAGTCTTGCCACTAATGCCCACTCGTTCTGAGTAATTACTTGGAATTAACTTGACTCCATTCGTTCCCAAGTCGTGCTCCACTCTTCTTCAGTCGTGCTCCACTCGTGCCAAATGCAGAATTGCCCCATTTTGACTCAGCTTTGACCTGGCCTTCGTGGACTATCAAAACACTCAAAAATACATTAAATTCCCAAGGATTCGAACAGAAAATAGGCTTAGGAACATATCTTTTGGATGGGTAAAACCACATCCATCAAATACCCCCAAACTTACCTTTTGCTCGTCCCCGAGTAAAACAAAATTAAACAAAAGAGAAAACTATTCTAACAAATAAAAACGATAAACACAAAATATTTTTGATATGTTCTCAATATATACAAGGTTGCCGGCCAAGCAAGTCTCAGATTCTCACGTAAATGTGCTACACAAGTGTCAATAAGAAAATGCAATTACAATTACATTAATGCATATAACCCACAATTTTCCACCTCGGCCTGAATGATGAATGAAATATGGGAGATCATGATCACTAAGATAAGATTGTTTATGGGATCACTAACACATGCTCTAAATCACAGATTACAATACAATTATATACACAAGGATACTCATATGCATGATTACGCACTTGTCAACCCGATTACTCAATATTGAACAAAAATATGGCTCAAAGTTAAGTCCACAACAAATGTGGGGCTAGGCTCACGGGTGCAAATGAAGGAATAGACATACAAACACAAGAATGTGAAATTAAAAACCTTCCATTGCAATACTCCTTCCCTAATTTTAACTTTTCCGCTCACCTTTGTTTCCCCAATGCTTCAACCCCCAAACTAGAACTTTGTTCATACTTTATTTATACACTTGGGGTTGAGAGCATTCCCTCACTCAATATAGGTCACTAATCAAATATACTTCACAACATTAGGGGGCAAACTTTTTTTTTCTTTTTCTATTTTTTGCACTTGAACAATTTTTATATATACAAATATATATATATATATATATATATATATATATATATATATATATATATATATATATATATATATATATATATATATATATATATATATATATATACAAATATATATATATATTTTTTTTCTTCTTGCCCCCTTTTATACAATACAAGTCATGCTTCCAACTTTTGACCTTCCCTCACTCATTCCCGTAGTTTCCCTATGTAACCCCCAAACTGATCGTTTCTAATTCCACATTCTTGTAAAGGTGGGATAACCTATTCTAGGTGTCAAGGGTTAGGGGTTAGGCATCAAATGAAGGCGAATGGAGGTCTAGATGTTCCATTCTTTCTAAACAGGCTCAAAAAGGGATCAAGTGACAATTCATATATGAATAGTGACGAGAAAGTCAAAGGCTTACAAGAGGGTTGCCAAAGAAAAATAAGCCATAAATACCAAGTAATCTATTGATTTGTTATTGACAAGCATGCAATCATGTTCTAGGACCCCCGAGAATGTCAAAGTGAACCCATAAAGGACACCTAAATTAATAACCATGATCAAGAAATAAGATGGAAGTGAATGGTGGTGCAATTGTGTTTTACATGTATTAATGCAATTCTAATTAACACATTCAAATTGGCACAAGCTAGCAAAACTCAATCAAAATCCCTCAAATCATCACGGACGTTGGCCAACTTCCAAACATATAAAGAGAACAAAAATTTTTAAATTTTAAATTTTTCTATTTTTTTTTTTGGAGGGTGACACTATATACACTCCCCTATAAACCCACAAACTCGGAGAGATATCTACCCCCAAACTCAAAACATGCTATGTCCTCATAGCAAAGAAGACAAAACATGCCTCGGGTTCAAAGGACAATATGACACACAAAGCAAATAACTAAAGCAATAAAATTGTACCTACTTGGGTTGCCTCCCAATTAGCGCATTTGTTTAAGGTCGTTAGCCCGACCATTGCTCCCAACTAAATGGAATTTGATGTGACCACATTCATTTTGGCTTTAGCTTTCCTTCCTTTGGCCCACTTCGCAACTTCTCGGGCACAAATGCCCACCACCTTCCACAAAAATTCTCCCTTTGCTACAAACTCGGGTGGAACCCAAGGCATTTTTCTCACCTTTTTCTTGCTTTTCTTCTTTTTCTTCAATTTCTTTTTCTTGGGAGCCTCTCCCCCAAACTCATTTGGTGCCTTATTCTTATCACAATCAAGCACCTCCTTTTCCTTCACAACATTGCAAGCATCCTGAACATGCATCTTGACAGACGAAGCATCGAAATATCAAGAGAGCAACACTCTTCCATTTTATCACATGAAACAATATTGGTAGACTTAAGCGGAAAGAACGATTTTAACAGGAGACACCGACCCCTTTTGGGGTCGGTCAGGGTGATACGGGCCATCACAAGAACCAAGATTGTCGGCCTTATTTTTCATGGCACACAAGTGGGAACCCGCACTATCCCTAGAATTCTCACCGTCATTTGACAAAGCTTCACAATTATCAACATATGAACACACCTCTCTATCATCACTTTCGGATGTTTCATGGCATCAAACACGTAAATTTCAATTTTATCACCCGCCACTGTCATAGACAGTTTGCCATTCCTCACATTAATAATGGTGTTGGTCGTCGCCATGAAGGGTCTCCCAAGTAATATGGGTGAATCCCGGCGACTTCCTTCACCTCGTGGCATTTCGAGCACCACAAAATCAACAGGCACAATGATTGAATTTACTTGAACTAAAACATCCTCCACAATGCCCACAGGTCTTTTAATGGACCGATCCGCAAGTTGTAGGGCCATTGTGGTGGGTTTTAATTCGGGTAAACCCAACTCCTCATACACATAATAAGGCAACAAATTAATGCTGGCCCCAAGATCCAACATAGCTTGTACCCTCTTTGACTCCCCCATAGTAATAGAAATCAGAAAACTTCCGGGGTCTTTCAATTTGGGTGAAAGACTATGTTGTACCACTGCGCTAGCATTTTCACTCATCACTACTCTCTCATTTGTCCCATACCTATGTTTCTTGGAATTTAATTCTTTGAAAAATTTGGAATAAGCAGGAATATTTTTGATCACATTGAGTAAAGGGATATTGATGTTCACCTTAGAAAACATGTTCATCAATTTCGACATCTGCTTATCCAATTTATGTTTTAAAAACCTTCCAGGAAACGGTACGGGAGGTACATATGGCATGGGGGGCGGAACTTCAACTTTAGAATTTTCCCCCATATCACTTGTACTCTTATCACAACCGACATCATTATTATCCACATTAGCATTCTGATCTACAACAGGAAGGAGAGAAGAAGATGAAGGAGAGATTACCTCACTACCTACCTGTTTGCCATTTCGAAGAGTGATAATGGCATTTGCTTGATGTGGTTGGCTCGGAAAAGTCCCAGACTTATGGCCTTGTAGGGCGGTTGCTAATTGCCCAATTTGAGTCTCCAACTTCTGAATTGCAGCTTCATGGTTCTTGGAAGCTTGTTGATTTTCCGCCCTCAATTGATTATTTTCTGCTTGCAATTTCTCCATGGCCACTTCCCACGGTTCCCTTTTCTGCTCATACTGTCCCGGTGGAGGTTGAGGATGGAGAGGCTTATTTTGTTCTTGATTGCCTCTCCATGAAAAATTTGGGTGTTGCCTCCACCCCGGGTTGTATGTGTTTGAATACGGATTATTGTTTTGAGGGAACCGCTGGCCAAATCCTTGCATTGCATGTGCCTGTTCAGGGTTAAACAGCAAACCACTTTGACACACATTAGTAGCATGAGTGTTAGGACCACAATTAGCACAAAAATCATTTACAAGATGAGCAGTAGAAGGCATAGTAGAAGAAGAAGCATTTTGCATAGCTAACTTATCAAATCTTTGGTTCAATAATGCAAACTGCTTGGCCATTTCTTTGTTTAGCCCTACCTCATTCACTCCCCTTGTTGCCCCCTAGATCCCTTTTGTTGAGAGTTAGCACTCAACATCTCAAAGCGATTCTTGGCATTCTTTGGACGGTCTTACTTCCCAAACTACCTCCTGTGCATTATCTACCATTGATTGGTATTCGGGGGATAAAGCCCCATAGAAAGTTTGATGCGGCATAGAAGCGGGGAAGTTATGGTGGGGGCACCGAATTTGCAACATTTTAAACCTATCCCATGCATCGTGGAAGGCTTCCCCGCTTCGAGCAAATCCCATAATTTTCACCCTAAAATTTGTCAATGCATCATAAGGGTAAAACTTAGTGAGAAAAACATCATGTAAAGCATCCCAAGTAGTGATGCTCGGAAGGAAGTAACAATAGCCAAGTTTTGGCTTTGTCTTTTAATGCATAAGGGAAACACTTCAGTCTCAAATGCTCCGAGGTAACACCCTCTTTTGTAGGGAACCCACTCAAGGTAGACATAAATTCTCTCAAAACGCTAACGCATCCTCACCGGCAAGACCATAAAAATTAGGAATCATGTTAAAATATTGGCCTTTGATTTCATAAGCTAGTCTTTGCATCGGGCAACACTATGCACGACACCGATGTGTCGACTCTTGGCCTAGCAAATGTATTCATGACTTGGTCCGCCATCACAAAATTAAATTCTTCTTCTTCCTCGGTGGAAGAAGTTTCCAACTCACTTAATTCTTCTTCTGTCCCGGTGACAGAAGTATCAGACTCAGTTTCACTCACTTGAGTAGAGGGAATGCCTCTCTCAATTCTGTCTATATCGTCGTTCAAAGGAACCAAATTAGGATCCAATGACCGGCGACCAAACATGCACCGATTAAATAAACTTGTTAAAAATCACAACAAGTCCCCGGCAACGGCGCCAAAAACTTGATGGAGAAAAAATTCCTCTAGTAATAAAATCCGAGCAAGTGGACTCACTACCGTTGTAGCAATATGCACGAGCAGGGGTCGAACCACAGAGACTCGTTGGTTTTAACAAGTAAATTTAATTAATGCTTCAAGTAACAAAATGGGGTTTTTGATTTTGATTTATTAACTAAAATATTAAAGCAAGAAATTAACTATTTAATTCAAGAGAATAAGAAAGCAATAAACTAGGATTTAATCAGATCAAAGGAATTCACGGATTGGATTTCATATTCATCTTCATTCTATGCTAGATTTATCATGATAAAATTAACAATCTTGTTCAAAGATTCGTTCACTTAATTTAAGGGTTGGGACGTTCGATGTGCGGATTGCAACCCTCTTATTTCTCTCCTATTGTAGATTCCGCTAGGTCAAAACAATAATCAAGAAATTCATTAAGAACAATGAGAACATATGAATCTAGATTCTCTTGTATTCCGCTAGGTCAACAATCAAATCCAATTGATGAAATAGTGGCCTAAATTATGAACAATCCACGCTAGTGCAACGATTCAAAACCTAACAATTAAAGGTTAAAATAGAATTAAAACCTAAAATTGAATTTAGATATCTCATCAAACATGAACAAGAAAGTTTTGGAAAATTATACTAGCATAGAAATCCGACGAATATTACATCCAATCCATGAAAAGAGAATTTAGCTACTCATATTCATGATGACAATCACAAAGTATGAATAACAATACATCAAACCTGGAAAAATAGTGAAAACCTTAAAAATCCGAAATCCTTCAATCCTTCAAAACCTAGGCAAGAAAATAAAATCCAAAGTCTCTCTAATAATAATAAAAAGGGAGTTTATATACTCCTCAATGCAGTCCTTAATCAACTAGGAAAGGGAATTCACAAGATTCATCAAAATCTGCTCCAAAATCCGGAATGACGTCACAAAACGCGTACTGGCACGAGTCGTGAAAACGACTCGTGCCAGACCCTCCAAGTCGTTCCGAGTAGCTTGGCTGTAGTCGTACATGAACTCCACTCGTGAGAACGAGTCGTTGTGACGATATGGGAAAAAATTCGGCTTTCTTGCGTTTCTTTGAAAAACCAAATAAAACCCGGAAAAAACGGAGTCGCCACGCCATTTTAATTTTGAAGGGCCAAAACTTTGAAAAAAGCCCGAGATCAGAGATTTAGGTTCGGAGGTCATGTTACGCGTCGGGAAGGACGTTAGTGTGCACCCGACGCGCCTCGTAAAACGAGTCTTCCAAGCTGAAAATCATTTGTGTGTGTGTGTGTGTGTGTGTGTTTTGGCCAAAATAAGTTGAAACTGGAAAAAGTAAAAATTGGGATGTCTTTTTAAGACTTTAAACTGATCCCATGATTTTTTGGAGAATTTTTGGTTTGAGATTTGGTACTCAAAAAACCTTTTGAAGTTGAGAAGTCACTTCTGCCAGAAGAAAATGGCAGCAGACACCTAATTTTGAAATGGATTCAAGGGTCCTAAAACTTCATAATCTGGATGAACTCAGAGAATGAAAGTTTCTCTAGACTCCTTGAATAAACTTTGTGTGAAAGAAATTTCCATTTTGGAGAACATTTGAGGGGTCAAAACCTTCTGGAAACCTCAGATATGAGATCTGGATTCCCAGAAACTGATGAACTAGCCTCTGAAAGAAAAATTGAAAAGAGGAGTTTTACTCACCCAAAAAATAAGGTAAAAATATGTCTGGAAAGCTCTGGATGTTGGCTACAAAAAGTGTTTTGTAGTCAACACCAAATTCCAAGTTCATCTGTGTCCAAAAATTAAGACCATGGACTGAGGTCTGAGAAATTTGCTACTGGACAGCAACTTCTCAAGAAAGAAAATATGATTTTAAGGGGGGTTTTGCATCCATGCTTGTCCCCATTTCCCTAGGTTTTGGTTAGTGATCACTAGACATTTTAGTGGTGAATCAACTATACCAAACCATCCTTGGGGTACATTAGGACTAAGCATTTCATTTGCTTGGGGAGGGGGATTTTACCCTTTGAAATCAAGATTTAGTGCTTGAAAATGGTTTTTTAGGGTTTTGAAAGTGCATTTTTGCAAGTAAGAGAGAAAAGCTTTGAAAATAATGTTGATCTTTGTAGAAGATCATCCATGGAGATGGTCTTCCATGGTGATCTTCTTAGATCTAGAGAAAAAAGATGAGAGAACTACATTTTGTAGTTTGAAGATGCATGCATGGATGAGATTTAGGGTTAGGAAGAGGAGGGTTTACCAATCTTCCTTGTGTTCTTGAGTGTTTGGCTTGAGTGTATGAGTGTTTAAGGCTTGAATATGAGAGTGAATGGATGAGTATGAGTTGGGAAAGATTGGAGAGAAAAAGGTGACAATTCTTGAGAATTCTCACTGTTTTCTCTCTATATTTCGCCAGAGGTTCGTTGCATTTGTGTTCTTCCTTCCTATTTTTGTGACTGGAGGGCTCAATTTATAGCCCTCCTGAAAATACAAACATGTCCGCGCGGATGGATCCAGTCGCGTGCACTGTTCATTAATTCTTTGCTTCGGGCTTTGGACACGAGGAATAATCTTTTTCAAAATTTAAATTGACCAGCCAGATTATGTTTCCAGCATTGCTATATTTGGTTTTCTTCATTTGTTTTTCTTTTTAAGATTCTTTTTAAGGTTTAACCTTAAATAACAATGCCCATTTTACCCTCACTTTGTTAGAAATGTTAGGATAGTTAGGAATTGTTAGAAATGTTATAACTTCCGTTAATTTTCTAACGAAAATTCTAACAAGCTCAAATTGGAGCACTTACAGTAGCCCCTCGGCGACGGCGCTTTCGAAGGAAGCGGGGTCGTCGATAAGAGTAAGGCTCCATATTTGGCAGGATGATCGAGCGATCGGGTGGCTGAACCTAGCGATAGGCTACCTACGTATCCCGGGTGGGAATCAAGCCGGTCGTAGTTCGGGTCTTTGACCCTGGAGATGATGGCGTTTTAGGTGCCTCGAACCTGATGAGCGAGTTCTACAGTCGGTTACTGGGAAGGAACTCTGCTGGGGATAAGAGATGACCATTTTTTGTCTGATGGCTATCCGCTCTGCTGGGGATAGGAATGACCATTTTCGGTCTCTGCTGGGGATGATTGCGATTTATCGCTTTCTAGCGATAGCGTCTTAGGTGCCTCAATCCTTGAAGATGGCGTTTTAGGTGCCTCGAACCTTGAAGATGGCTTTTTAGGTGCCTCGGACCTTGATGATGATGGCTTTTTAGGCGCCTCGGACCTTGATGATGATGGCCTTTTAGGCGCCTCGGACCTTGATGATGATGGCTTTTTAGGCGCCTCGGACCTTAATGATGATGGCCTTTTAGGCGCCTCGGACCTTGATGATGATGGCTTTTTAGGCGCCTCGGACCTTAATTTGAAATGGCCTTTCGGTGGACTTTGTCTGCTGCCGAAGGAGAGGGTGACCGTTTTGGTCGAGGGGCTGGACCTAATGATAGGCTACCTACGTATCCCTAGTGGGAATCAAGCCCTTTCGTAGTTCGAATACTACTCGAGATTCCGCTGGCTTTTGGGATTCCGTTAGCCTTTCTTTGAGGGAAAATCGGATGTATTCGATGCAGGAAATCGGTCTTACGTTTGGCTGGTTGGATGATTTTGAAAGATACGGGATCTCGTTATCTTTCTCGGGGCACTCGGTGTTACGTTTCTTTGAGGGGACATTTTTGATGAAAGATACGGGATCTCGTTATCTTTCTCGGGGCACTCGGTCTTACGTTTGTGCTAGGGGCAATTTTGATGAAAGATACGGGATCTCGTTATCTTTCTCGGGGCACTCGGTCTTACGTTTGACTGCCGGGGACATTTTTGATGAAAGATACGGGATCTCGTTATCTTTCTCGGGGCACTCGGTCTTACGTTTGACTGCCGGGGACATTTTTGATGAAAGATACGGGATCTCGTTATCTTTCTCGGGGCACTCGGTCTTACGTTTGGCTAGGGGACATTTTTGATGAAAGATACGGGATCTCGTTATCTTTCTCGGGGCACTCGGTCTTACGTTTGACTAGGGGACATTTTTGATGAAAGATACGGGATCTCGTTATCTTTCTCGGGGCACTCGGTCTTACGTTTGGCTAGGGGACATTTTTGATGAAAGATACGGGATCTCGTTATCTTTCTCGGGTCAGTCGGTCTTACGTTTGGCTATAGGGGACATTTTTGATGAAAGATACGGGATCTCGTTATCTTTCTCGGGGCACTCGGTCTTACGTTTGACTAGGGGACATTTTTGATGAAAGATACGGGATCTCGTTATCTTTCTCGGGGCACTCGGTCTTACGTTTGGCTAGGGGTAATTTTGATGAAAGATACGGGATCTCGTTATCTTTCTCGGGGCACTCGGTCTTACGTTTGGCTAGGGGACATTTTTGATGAAAGATACGGGATCTCGTTATCTTTCTCGGGGCACTCGGTCTTACGTTTGGCTAGGGGACATTTTTGATGAAAGATACGGGATCTCGTTACCTTTCTCGGGGCACTCGGTCTTACGTTTGACTGCCGGGGACATTTTGATGAAAGATACGGGATCTCGTTATCTTTCTCGGGGCACTCGGTCTTACGTTTGACTGCCGGGGACATTTTTGATGAAAGATACGGGATCTCGTTATCTTTCTCGGGGCACTCGGTCTTACGTTTTACTGCCGGGGACATTTTTGATGAAAGATACGGGATCTCGTTATCTTTCTCGGGGCACTCGGTCTTACGTTTGACTGCCGGGGGTGATTTTCTTGACAAGGGGCTGACTTTGGTTAACTTTGGTTAACTTTGCCAAGTTGGGGACTGAATTGCAGAGTCCTGGAATTTTAAGGGGCAAAAGGGTCATTTTGACCCTTGCAATCCTATCCGCGCGGATAGGGATGGAAAGTCAGGGGTATTTAGTGGGGCCAACGCCCTTCTTCTTCCTCAATCCAATTTTTGCAGTTGCCGCGAGAGAGGGAGACAGAAACGAGGAGAACAGCCATTTTTGGCCCTAGAAGCTTCAAAATTCGTCCGTTTTTCTTGATTTTTCGAGCAATGGAACACGGGGAAGGCGCTTTTCAAGGCCAAGGACGTGGCCCGGTAGCGGAGAGGCGATTGGAGCTCGTCCGGATGAGGAGGCATTACAATCTCTCGCAATCGGTTGAGGAAGAGCATTACCCCGATGCTTGGCAACATTGGGCTTCGGATCCGCATCTCCGAACGGTATATTTCGAATCCTCTTGATCCTCTTGTCGATTTCTTGCTTGAAATTTTTGGGTGATTTTTGAAATTTTTTTTTGAATATTGAATATTGATATTGATGATATGCAATGTTGCAATGAATTTGTGAGTGTCCCAAAAATGTGCATTTTGCTTGGGAAAAGAATTGGCATTTTCGCCACAAATTCGAAAATTTCATGTGAAAATTCGAAGAATTGTGATTTTTTTTTTTTGGAGTTGAATATTGCATGTTCTTGATGATGATGATTTTTTTTTGAAATTGAATTTTGATATTGATGATGATGCAATGCATGCATTTTGTTTCGAAAGAATGGGCATTTTGCCAATATGAGATGTATGTTTAGGATTTTTTTTTTTGAAAAGTGGGACGGATTTTTCCTCCCGTTGCATGTAAGATGGATGATATGCATGTATGCATTTTTTTTTTTGAAAATGGGACGGAGTTTTTACTTCCGTAGGAATGCATCCTCTTTTTTTTTGAATGCATTGGGACTTGCTGAAAATTGTTTTATTTCATGCGAGAAAAATGGGGCTATGCTCATTGTATGCTGTTATGCTGTCGAATTTTTTTTTATGCAAATGCAATCTTTTTGACATTTTCTCTTCTCTTTTTTTTTTTACAGGGCGGAAACCGCTTTGTGACGGAGCAGCTGAACAAAATGAAGACTCGAGGATCGGTGGAGTCTGTGATTGACTTGTGGGACCGGCTTCCGGATGCGGGCCGAGGAGCTTTGCCGAGTCCGAGACAGATTGTTGTCGAGACGGGGCTCTGGGAGTTCGTCGAGTGCTTGAGGGGACTGGTCAAGTTCCCTAAGTGCAAGGGCTTGATGTTTGCTCTGGCGCGGCTTGGTGGGACGCGACCCACACCTTCCACTTCTTACGGGGCGAGCGGCGGCTACGCCTTCTGACTATGCTGCGATCACGGGGCTGTCCTTTAATGGACGCAGCATCGAGTGGAGAGATGGCTACAGCGATGCTGATCTGCAGGCTCTTCTTGGATTTTCCCCTATTCCCAAAAAGGGGATGGGGATGGAGTATGCCGTGGTCTTCGGCAAGATCGTGGAGACCATCGCGAGTTACGAGGCTGGGGAGGATAGGTTTAGCGCCGAAGCGGATTGCTAGGTCCTTCCTCTGGTTTACCTTTTCGAGCACACTCTTTGGTCATCTTTGAGGGGACGGCGGTCTTTGCCTTCTTGAGGTCCTTAGAGGACATGGAGACGGTTGGAGATATTTCTGAGGGGAGGCCGAGTGGTGAGTGTACTTCGCTCTTGATAGATACGGCGGAAGGCTGTGGGCTCCTGTATTGCTTCGAGTTTGCTGGAGGTATAAGCTCTCTTTTGCTTTCCCTCTTTCCTTTGAGCACGCACTTTTATTTGCCTTGGATTGATTGGATTTTTACCTTTCGCGGTATGGGCGTTGGAGTTTTTCCACGTCACGGTGTGGAGCGGCTGAGGCGTACGTCGGGCGTATCCGGCCATGCGGTCTTGGTCCAAGCATGCGGGAGAAGATAAGCTCCGGGGCGTACGACTCTTAGGTACGCGGATTGCCTTCCTTTGACGGAGGCCGAGACGGATGAGGGGATGATATTCTTCCCACAGGATCGCTTTGAGGTAAGCGCGGTGAAGGGCGCGAGATACGGGACGGTGCGGCGGAGGATTTTGAGGGCACGACTTGCGACGCCTATTATGCGGGAGAGAGGGTGACGCGCCGGCATGGCGTGAACTCGCCTTTGAGGACACCGGTGGAGCCTCCGTGACATGATGCACCCGAGCGATCGGTCCGTGACTTGGGACGATTACCGAGCAGGCCAGCACTTCTCGGACTTTGTGGCGATCGAGCCATATGCGACGTTCGTATTGAGGAGGCTGAGGATGCCTCAGGTTTTGGAGAGGGAGGGGCTTGGGATCGCGGTACCCTCGGACGGATTTTCCTACATTCGGGATGGGGTCCGATTGAGGGTGCAGATCCCTCGGCCGGCGGCTTCCACGAGCTTTCCGGCCTCGTCAGGGTATGAAGGTATGGCTCCACCTTTTCTCCTTCTTTTCTTTTTTTTTTTTCATCATCTTTAGCATCACTTCTTTTTTTTTTTTTTTTTGACGCTTTGCTTTTGTGCGGTTTTCGGAGGTGGTCGTCGAGACAGCGCGAAGCAAGTGATCGGGGCTAAGAGATTCATACGGAGGATGGTTGCTTGCGGGGCACCTCGAGGCTAGGGCGAGGAGACCACGGCCGGCACTTTGTCCGACGGGAGGCTTCTCCTATTCCCTCGGAGACTTCTTAGAGACCCCTCTTTCTCCTCTCATTGATCACCGCGCGGCCTTTGCCTTCGGATCACGTCATTCTTGGGGATCCGCACGGGCGGGGACACGTGCGCGGCATGGTGGGTCGTCCCCGTACGTTCGGGAGTCGGACGCCTTCACTTTCGGGTACGACTTCTTGGGGATGCGGGTTTACCCTATCGAGTGTGCCGGTTGGTCCCGGCGAGCCTCTTTACGGAGATGAGGACGATTACGAGCCCGAGACTTTCGGGGCTCTGACGAGGCGGGCCCGAGTCGCAAGAGGAGGCGGGGAGACATCGGGTGCTGGAGACTCCGATTGATCTTTTTTTTTTTTTGATTGATTTTTTTTTTTTGAGATTTAGATTTGTACAGATTATGCACATTTTTTTTTTTGGATGTAATAATTTAGGATTTTATTTATATTTGTTTGTTTTTTTTTTATGCACACTCTCTTTTTTTTTGAATGTAATAATTTAGGATTTTATTTTATGAATGCAATGCAATATGAATGCAGTGTCGCATGAGCCTTGGTTTTTTTTTTTTTGCAAGGGTGTTTGGTATATGGACTGGTTTGGGGAGGTTTTTGCACTGATTTCGAGCAACCGGGACAGAATATTCCTCTTTTGGTGTAGCAGCTTGGACTGTTGCAAAAATTTTTTTGGGAAAGCAATCCCATCCGCGCGGATGGGGACTGCATCTGACAGTGTCCTTTAATTTTGGTCCAGACCTGGTCTTGCTTTATTTCAAATTCAAATATCTTCTTCAACCTCCAGCCCAAACAGCCATTTTCGGGGAGGAAGAGAGAAAAAGCCATGGAAAACCTTAGAAAAGCTCCCTCAAAGTTATCCCAAGAGTCCCAAATGTCATTTTTCGACAAGTTCAAGGATTGGTCCCGGGAAATTATGCATGAGAGAAGGTCTTTCTTTGAAGAACGGTACAAGGTACGATGCTTGTGGTCTCTCAAAGAATTGGTTCCGGATTATGACCTCTTAAGGGCTTCTTCTTCGTTTTGGGATACTAGAAGGCATGTCTTTTGCCTTTCCTTCAACGAGATTGTTCCATTGTGGAAGAATTTCGGGCCTTGCTTGGAGGTCGGAGGTGGAGGAGATAGCAATTCCTTTGTGGGAGGAGCTTCTTTTGTTGACAAGTTGTGCAACCTTCTTCATCTTTCCCTGGAGGAAGCACGAGGCATGATCCGCGGTCCCGACCATTTTGATATTTCCGGTCTTCCCGACAGATTTAGGGGCTTAGGCTTGGTGGATGACGCCTATTGGGATGCCTTTGCACTTTGCATGTTCGGCACTTTGTTCATGGTCTATTCCTTCGGGATTTGCCATCGATCTCTGCTGGATGTTGTCGTCCATTGTCGCACAGGCGAGAGATGTTGTTCCTTTGATTCTTGGGGAGACTTTTCATGCTCTCGACAGATTAGCTACCGGACGGCGGTACATGCGCGGGGGCAGCCCGTTTCTCTTGACCACTGTGGGCGATGGAGCGTTTGGGGGTTCTTCGGGAAACCTACGATATGATCAGGCCTTGGACTTTTGCCGGGAGAGGTGTTGATGTAGATTTTGATGATCGGGGCTCGTGGGAGCGTTGGATGGCGGGTCGCCGGACTGAAGACATCGAGATGGTCGGTGCCTCATTGGCGGGTGGAGACTCGCGAGTGCTTCGGGATGGGTCCCATGTGGTTATGCTTAGGGGCTTTCTCGGTCCGGTTTCTACATTCCGGCTGGGGTCCGAGGCGGTTTGGCTTGGAGCAGGTTCCTTTGGAGGGTTTTGATGATATAGCTACCGGGGTGGTGGCTCTTGTTTCCATGGATGATCCCTCGGTGTTTCCATTTCTTTCCCGAGTATGGAGGTACGATGCCTTTCCTCCTCGGGTCATTCTCGAGCGTCAGAGACCGGTGTTCTGACCACTTGGTACTGGATTGGTACGAGGGGCATCTAGGAGAGACTCGGGTGGCTATTTTGAGACGGCGTGAGGCCATTGTAGGTGCGGAGGACCGGGTGTTTACGAGAGGAGGAGGGCCGAGGCGAGGCCAATCCTCGTGACGGGAGCGGAGATGCGGGCGATTATGAGGCTTACGTCAAGAGACGGAGAGGAGGGCTCCTATGTTACCGGCTAGGCTACGAGGAGATGAGGGATGACGCTAGGGCTACTAAGGCCACGACGGAGGCCGGTTTGATAGACCCTGTTCCTATACGAGCTTGGTAGGAGGAATGCGACATTTTCCGGTTCGAAGAAGAAAGACTCGGAGGGGAAGAAGAAGGGAGAGGCCGATGCGAGTGGCTTGGAGTGACTGCGAGGTTTCCGAGTATCCCTTTCTTGCCATGACAGACACATTAGTTTGATTATGTATCTTAGTTTTCTTTTAGCGGGTTGCCGGTTGTAGGGATGAATCGGGCTTAGACTCATCAAAGAGCTTTTAATTTGTAATGAATATTTGAATTGCTTTAGAGTTTTCGAGACGCTTTCATGGTCGATCAATTGTATTGATGCCAAAGTATGGCTTTTATTTGTGCTTTAGACCGAACCGTTTCATTTGCCTACGTTCCCCTCATTTTGAGGAGCTCGGGTCTTCGTAGTTCAAATGGTGAACTCTTTTTTTTGTTTTTTTTTTTTGTTTTTTTTTGGTGCAACCTGTTTTTACCTAGGCCGCCCTTTTCGGGTTTCTAACCTAGTTGGGTATTACTCTTTTAGCACTCTTTTTTTTTTTGTTTTTTTTTTTTTTTTTTTTTGGTGCAACCTGTTTTTACCTAGGTCGCCCTTTTCGGGTTTCTAACCTAGTTGGGTATTACTCTTTTAGCACTCTTTTTTTTGTTTTTTTTTTCTTTTTTTTGTTTTTTTTTTTTTGTTTTTTTTGTTTTTTTTTTTACGCGTAGTATCTGCGCGGCTTGTCACCATTCCTTTGGGTGTACAAAGGGATTCCGTCGAGGTGCACGAGTTGCATGGCTCCTCAGGAGAAGATCTTCCGGACTACATATGGCCCGACCCATACGAGGCTCCCATTTGCGAGAGGGTTGATACGGGATTTGGGGGCTTTTCTTTTAGAACGAGATCACCTTCTCGGATCTCCCGATGCTTTACTTTCTTGTCGAAGGCTCTAGGCCATTCTTCCTTGGTAGGCTCCGGATGTGTTCCATGGCCTTCAATCGGCGTTCGTCCAGTAGGGCCAATTCGTCATGGCGACTCTGGAGCCATTCGACCTCGTTGATTTGGCTTTCCGGCGGTATACGGAGCGAGGTATTTCCGGCTCGATTGGGAGTACGGCTTCCATTCCGTATGTGAGGGCAAAGGTGTTTCCCCGGTTGCCGTTCGGCGATGTTCTGTAGCCCCAGAGTGCCAGGTGTAACTTCTCGGGCCAATCTCTGCCTTGGACAGCCATTTTCCGGATGATATTTTCCAGAGTCTTGTTTGCTGCTTCGACGGCTCCGTTGGTTTGGGGCCTGTAGGGTGATGACTTGTGACGGGTTATTCGGAATTCTGCCAGCAACCTGTCACATTCCCCTTCGAAGTGGGATCCATTATCTGAAATGATTTCGGCCGGCAACCCGTATCTGCACATGATGTTTTCTTTGATGAAGAGGGCAACTTTCTTTGAATTGAGGATTTTGTAGGACTTTGCAGAGCATCCTTTTCGATTCCTTCGAAGAAATCGCCAATCTGCGTCTCTTTAGGCTTTTCCGCAGTTCCCAAATTCACACTTGTCAAAATCTCTTCGGCAGCTTGGGCTCGATTTTCCTCTTCCCGGACAACCTGCTTAAAGATTTTTTTTTTGTTGTTTGATTTTTTTTGTTTAATGTGTCTGCTTCTTTATCTAATGAATTATTATTAAAATTTTTTTTATTAATTAATTCATCATTAGTTAAAGTGGCAATCAAGGGATACTCAGAAAGGTTCGTCATTTCATTGAAAACGAAAGGGAAATACAGTGCTTGCTACAGACTCGTGGTCTTCAGGCGTAAGGTCATCGGACGACCCTAGAGACTCGATCTTAACAGAGAGAGACTGGGAGGACTTGTCCTAGATTGACACAAAGGGACGGGGTACCAATCCAAGCTTGGTGATCATTTCCTCCTTAGTCGCGGACGGGCCTGAGAGAGTTTCCCAATTCTTTAGCGGCATTGCTATTGGTGGCCTCGTGACTCGGGAACTGTCTTTGTTTTTGTTTTCCTTTTCTCAATTGCCGCTATCATCTCTTGGGCTGAGCCGAGATCAATCGGGTCGGCACCTGGACTTCTTCTTGAGCAATTCTTTGCATAACGGACCATCGA